>NCSJ02000010.1:0-300181 GCA_002812745.2 Scytalidium lignicola
TACTTAAACATTAATATTAAAAGAAGTTAATCTAGAAAAAGAGTATAAAGTTAAGAAAATCATCAGTCATAAAATATATTATAAGAAATTATAATATTTAGTTAAATGAATAAGGTATTCAGAGAGTAAGAATAGATAAGAACTTACTTCTAATCTTATAAGTTATAAGAAGTTATTATAAGCATATTATTGAACTTATCCTAGAATAGATTTCTAAGTAATGAAATTACAAGGTCAGAGAAAAAGGGGTTAACAACAGAAAAGGAAGCTTTGTTTACAAAGACAAAACATAACTCTTTAGACAACTTCTTTTGCTTCTCTTTCTCTTTTACAACCTTCAACTTGTTTAAAGAAGAAAGTCTACAATAGATTATTTCATTAACATGTTTGCAAAAGAACTTCTTTTGTTTATAAAGGTAAGTAAGACAAATTATGTTCTCAACCATGACTTAAGTAACCTTTTCCTCCTTAGCCTTAAGACAAACCTCCTCCTTGTCAAGGGTTTCCCAGGAAGTTATAAGAATACCCTTACTCTTATACTTATGCCTTTGTTAAGTATACTTACTATAATGGTTAGATTCAAAAACTATCAAGCAAGTCAAATTATTTCAGGTATAGAAATCATAAAGAGACATCTTGATATTGTACTTAGCTATATAATCTCTCAAGTCTAATACTTCTTAGTATTTTCGTAATCTTCTCTTTAGAATAATATCATCAAGAAACAAGCATTTTGGTAGTATGTTGGAAAAGAAGAATAAATTAACGAATAAAGAGATTGTTTATGATGACAATTAAGCATTAAGGTAATGTTAATGCAGAAAGGGGATAATGTTACAGGTTTAACTTAACAAACTGATTAGTGTAAGCCTAAGGCTTGATATATAACAGAGTGTATATAAAGAACCTAATGATTACATGATATAATTGGACTTGGGGGACTTGAGGGGTCCAAGGGGTCCATGGACTTGTAAGACCTAGAGAGTCTCAGAGGTCTAGTTAGATTTCATTATCTATATAAGCACACTATAAGAACATGAGAGTAGACTCCTTGTGTTCAACTTAAATACATTACTAAATCTTACCTTTAACTTAGTTGCTTGTTTATGTATTATACATTTCCACTGTCCTTGAACATCTACCTTACCCTTAACTTTCTAATGACCTGGATAGCGTAGTTTTATAACAATAATAATGTTATATATTCTAATAATTTATACTAATAATAAAGGTTTTTTTCCTTTCTCCTTTTTATCTCTTCTAATGAGATTTTCTTCTTTTATGAATACTTCTTTTTNAATAATGTCCAAATCCATAAAATCCTTCTAATTTACTAGTGTTATCTTTTTGGATTTCTTCTGACTTATTCTCTTTGTAAAAGGTTTTTTCTTATTAAGCTTTCTCTTAAATAAAGAGTTATCTTAAATGATAAATTTCTTAATTATAATGTTTAACATGTTTAATTGTCTACTTTTGATTACTTCATCTTTGACTGAATCCTTTAAACTTTGATAGTATATAACTATATATGTTGAATTACTTTATATTGTCTTACTTGTATATTGTTTATATTCTATAACATAGTTAGTTATTAAGGTTCTTTATGTAAATCCTTGTAAATATCTCTTTACTTAGTATACTTTGTTGATATCCTTAAAGACTTTACTAATTTTGNTTTTTAAATCCTTCTTAAGTTTTAAAGATCTTCATTGTTTGTAGAAGAATTCCTTACTTGTTATTAGTTTAATGTTTAAAGTAATTCTTCAAGAATACTTTGATTTAATTAAATGTAAATCCTCTTAAGAATGTTATAACTTATAATACTTAGTCTTCCTTATCATTAAACTTCTTATTGTTAAAAGCAATATATATTTCATATTAAACCAAGAAGAGTTATAACTTAGACTTAATCTTATTGAACTTGTCTAATAATATTACTTTTAATGCTTAAGTTTTTAACTCTTTTACTTTTATTTCCTCCTTAAGTAAAAGGTTAATTTCTTCTATCCTTATTATAAGTATTAATCTTATGTTTATAGTTAACATGATTACTTATAACTTTATAAGTGTTATATAAAGTAATACTCAAAGTATAATATACTTTGTATACTTATTAATAGAGTATTTAAATATCTTCTTTATAATAATATTATATTATTTGCTTAAGGGCTTATATATAAATGTAAAGTTATAAGCATTAGTTAAGTTATTACTAGAAGATCTTTTTGTAAGATATTCAATTTGAGTTAAGTACAAAGTTTTATTTAACTAGGAAAACTATTTACTTATATAAACCTTTATACTTCTTAAAGTTAAAAGCCTTTGCTAACTTTTAATTCTTAACTCCTAACTCTTGTCCTGAATCTTAGATTCATCATATGACTTATCACATGACCTTCCTCTTACTCTACTGAAGGTTCTTTGTATAATTAATGTTATTAAGCCTTAAGCCTCTAAATAAAGAGGTTATAACAGAAAAGTCTTTTCTTATTAAGCTTTCTTTTAAAAAGAAAGTTATTCTAAATAATAGATTTTTTAATTATAATGTTTAATATGTTTAATTGTCTACTTTTGATTATTTTATCCTTAACCAAGTTTTTTAAACTTTAATAATATATAATTGTATATGTTGAATTATTTTATATTATCTTATTTGTATATTATTTGTATTTTGCAGTATAATTAATTATTAAAATTGTTTATTATAATCCTTATAAATGTCTTTTTACTTAATATACCTTATTTATATTCTTAAGACTTTGTTAATTTTCTTTTCAAATCTGTCTTAAGTATAAAAGATCTTCATTGTTTATAAGAGGATTTCTTACTTATTCTTTATTTAATGTTTAAGATAATTCTTTAAGAATACTTTAATTTAACTAAATGTAAATTCTTTTAAAAATGTTATAGCTTATAATACTTAGTTTTTTTTTATTGTTAAATTTCTTTTTTATTAAAGATAATGTATATTTTACACTAGACTAAGAAGAGTTATAACTTAGATTTAGTTTTGTTAAACTTATTTAGTAATATTACTTTTAATGCTTAAGTTTTTAATTCTTTTACTTTTNGTTTTTNGTTAAGTCTTTTTTTAAGCAAAAAAGTTNAATCTTTTCTACTTTTATTATAAGTATTAATCTTATATTTATAACTAATATAATTACTTATAACTTTATAAGTATTATATAAAGTAATACTTAAAGTATATTATTATTATTATTATTATTATTATACTATAAGCTATAAGGCTACCCTGAGGGTATGTAGGATAATTACACTGTTATACAAGAAACTATGTTAACTCCTTAACTAGGTGAAAACCTTTATACTACTCTTTATCTACTTAAATGCAATTACCTTGCCTTGTCTTTACTATCCTCTTGTCTAGTACTCAGCTTACTAGCTTAGTTGAAGAGAGTTTTATTGTACTATTAAGTTAATAGTTAATAGTTTAGTTTTTTNAAGATATTATTACTTTACTATCATCTTGTTCTATTCTTAAATCCTTAGTTATATTACTAATTTATACTTTTATAACCTTCTTATAATTAACACTTAATTAATAATCTGTTTATATCCTTAACAACTTCTTAATATCTCTCTTAAGTCTCTTATTATGTAAGCTCTTATTTTAAGGCTTTTTTTTTTATTTGTTTTAAGTTTAGACAATCAATGATTAGATAATGAGTTGTTTCTTTTGTAAGTTTACAATTGTATAATAACATATTTATATTAAGTATATAATGTTTAAATAAATACACTTATAATCTAATTTTACTAATATGAATTTATATAATTAATAAGCTAATTGCTTTATTCAACTTATTATATAAGAATAATGCTTTTTTGTCAAAAATAAGAAAGTTTACAACTTTTATATAATTATATAATTTAACCAACTTAATAACTTTGAAACTCTAGGTTTATCTTGCCTTTTAATCTCTTGTTATAACTATATTAATTGCCTTTAATATTATTTGGTAACCCTTTTATCATTACAATTACATTACCTTATATTTATTACTTTTTTTTAAGTAATTGCTTTTTTGTTTACTACTTATATCTTCTTCTTTTCTTTAAGAGTCTTATTGTCTTATTACTTATTCAGTAAATTACTTACTTCAAGCTTATATGATTAAGGTAATCCTTGAATGCTATTACTCTTTTGTTTAAGTATAAGTCTAATAATAAGTAGAATGTCTTTATCTTTAAACTTTAAATTAAAATGTTTTTGTAAATTCTTGTTATTATACAAAGACATTATAATTACATTATAAGTAAATGACAATTAATTCTCTTTAGATTGTTATTAGATTTTATAAGTTAATAATATATAATAACATTATATATAATTGTACTTTGTATAACTATTATATAAATATATCTTGTTCTTATGAAGTTATATCCTTATATCTTCATTATTAGTCTTGTTAATGCAAATGTTTGTATAATTAGCTTTTTCTTAATTACCTTTACATAAGCTTTAAAGTTAAGCTATTAGTCAAGTTAAATCCTTAGAAAACAAATTGATTCTTTAAGCTTTAATTCTTTATTATCAAGGTATATTAACTTCTTCCTTATTATATAAGTATATATAAAGTATATTAACTTACTTTTACTTGCTTTGAATTGTATACCTTTACATATTACTTACCTTTTATATATTTTCTAACTTACTTCTAATATCTTATAACAACTCTTTATAGTGTATATACAATTAAGAAGGTTTATATTATTTACAAAACTAATTACAGTTAAACCTTTTATCTTTCTTAATTCATTGTATAAAGTAAAGATATATAACATAAACAGTATTAGTAAAAGCAGAGAACCTTGTAAGATTCCTACTTTTATTAAGATTAGTTAGGTTATTTTGCTGTTGAAGGATAAATAAGTAATCTTGTTTATTAAGTAATTGTTAATCTAGCTTATTAACCATTGTAAGAAGCCTTTCTTCTAGAGTATATGTTATAATTACTTGTAGTTTACTATGTTAAATGCCCTTTTAAGATCAAGTTGTAATAGTAATATAGTAATGCCTTAACTTTATGTTATATAAACAATGTTTATTATTATCCTTATTATTAATTCTATAGATTTACTATGTTTATTTCTTATTTGTCCTTTTGAAAATAATCCTTGCTTCTCTACTACTTTTATAATACAAATGGTTATTATAACTTTGAATACTTTTACTATATAACTAAGTAGTACAATTAACTACTATCCTCTAACTTATTGTAATTGTTCTATTGTCTTGCTTGGTTTTCATAATATTATCATATTCATTGTATAATAATTACAAGGAAAGTGTTTTAATTTAAAGCTTATTTTAACTAAGATTACTAGAATTTATTATAATAACTGATTACAAGCTTATAAAAACCTATTGGTTAATTAGTTTAACCTTAGTACTTTTTATACTCTAGCCTTATGAAGTGTTTATTTAACAATTACTTTATTATAATCTTTGTTTATCTTGATTTGTGTCTTGTAATCTAATATAATTTGCTTGTACTTCTAGGAAAAACTTAATTATAAACATTATTGTTTTCTTATTATATGTATATACTAATAGTCTTTCTAAATTGTTGTTGTATAATTTTAAGATCTTTAATAAGTTAGTAAGTATGTAATTATATGTTCATACCTACTGTTCAAACATTCACAGCTTATGAGTATCCTTCATTATTGTTATTATTACTTGTTGTTAGCTTTTTGTTTAAGCTTAAGCAATTCTTTCCTTTTGTTCTTTAAGAACTTGATTTAGGTTTTGACAATTTTGTAAAGACTTATTTACATGTTATTAACATTCTGCTTTCCAAGTAACCTTAATTGTTTTCTTAATTATATAATTCTACTATAGTATTGAGTAGCTAACTGATAACTTCCTTTTAAATATTATCTTATTTACAATATCAATCAATTGTTTTGTTAGTATATTAATTGCTTTATCTAATTGTTCCTTAGTAAATATATAGTCTAGTAAGAGCAATAAGCTGGTTATTACTACTTTAACTTTTTTCATAGTCTATTAGTCTTCAACTATAACTTGGTTCTCTATTGTACATTTGCTGTTTACTTACTTCAAGTTTGATTTTGTGAATCCTTCTAGTTCATGTTTATAATTCATATAGAATARAGTRRTTTTARTTRATTTATATAACATGTTATTATATAATATCTTCACTATTAACAAATAATCAACTTAATTGTCTTGATTATAATTAATATAACATCTTAAGTATTCTTCTAATCATACATTCAAACATTCTATTTGTCTGTTAGTCTATAGATATTATATTGTTGACAATTTCCTTTCAACTCTTATTCTTACTGTTAATGTCTTTTAAAACTTAAATATAAATCATATATCTTTGTTAAAGATTATTTATTTTAATACTCCTTACTAAGATATTACTCTTTATAAGAATATATCAATTACTTCTTTTACTCTTTAAGTCTTCTTAAACAATTCAAAGATTACAAACTTAGTATAATGTTCAGTTATCATAAAGATAAAGTCATACTTAACCTTTATTATTCAATCTGTAGAAACCAGTAATTTCATAATAAAATCTTATCTGATTAGTTCTTATAAATTGTTAAGTATTTGTATAAGGTGTAATTGTCCTCAAGGCTTCTTTCTTAGATTCTTAACTTTTTTNATAGATTTCACATTTTATAATTACTTTCTTAATTACTAACTATAATTTTATAATAAAGTAATCTTTATTAATTTGGTAATAACATCAAGTTACTCTTATATGTTTATTATATAATAAACTATATTATTCTTTAACAAACTCTTTTGTTAATTTCGTTAGTATGTATAACCTTTTGTTCTTATACTAAATGTTTTTNAATTTTCTCTTACTTGCTTTTAATTATATCTAGTAAAGTATTTCCTTCTTTTTCCTTTTTAATTACTTTGCTAATCTAATCAGCTTAATATTTATTTGTTATTATTATAATAGTTATAAGTTATCCTTTATTATATACTAAGAGTCCTTCTTCATCTTCCTTCAATATTAATTCACTTTCTTCTTTCTCTTTGACTAAGTACTTAAGTTTCCAGCTTAGAGTATCTACTTTTCTATTATCTTTTCTTTTTAACATAAGTAATCTTAAAATCATATTTGAATAACTTTTTTTGCTTATTATGCTTACTTAACACTTAACTACTTAGTTGTTATAAAGTATTAAAGGTTATAATAATCTAAAAGTATATTAACTGTTTTGTTAAATTTAATTGTATAAACTCTTTAATACTTTAAAACTTTTATAATAACTAGCATTTCCTTATCTGATGTCTGATAATTCCTTTTTATAACATTTAACTTTTTTGACCAAAATGCTAATAGTATTTGGTAATATCATTTATTAATCTGTTATGATTATGATAATATAACTCTTAATATTACATTAAAAGCATTAGTTTCAATTCTTATCCTTCTTTCTAGATTGAAAATTCTCAAGAAACTTCCTTTTACAAAGGTATCCTTAATGCTTTAAAATGCTTTTCTTACAATATTATTCTATTCATAAGCTTAATCCTTCTTTGTAAGTTCAATCAATAGTATAAAGATTTTAGAATAGTCCTTTACAAATCTTTAATAATAATTAGTTAACCTTAAGAAACTTTGTAATTGTTTAACTATCTTAAGTAATTCTTATTCCTTAATTGATTAAATCTTATCATTAAAGGTTTTTATCCTTTTACCAAAAATACAATATCCTAAGAACTAAACTTATTCCTTATAAAATTCACATTTAACCAGTTTGTAATATAATCTTACCTCTTATAACACTTGTAGAACAAGCTTGATATACTCTTTGTATTCCTTTATACTCTTTGAGTAAATGATTATATCATCTAAATATACTATTATAAATTTCTCCAAATATTTTTCTAATATTCAGTTTATTATTCTTTGTTATATTATTAAAGTATTAATCATACTAAATATTATAACTAATAACTTGAATAATCTGTATTTTGTCCAAATAACAACTTTCTACTTATTATCCCTTTTAATCCTGACCAGATTAAATGCTGACCATAAGTTTAGCTTAATGAATATAACAATTCCCTTCAGCTTGTCCATCATTGAATCTATTAATAATAAGGAGTATTAGTCTTTCTTAATTCTACTATTCAAGTGTTTGTAATCATCACAAGGTTGTCTTAACAGATTGTCTTCTTTCTTTGTATAATATAATAGTACTCTGGCTTTATTATAACCTTCTTTGTACAGACTTTTAAACATCATTTTCTTGAGTAATTATTTCTTTATCATCTTATCCTTAACAAGAGTTGTTTGATAAATTGGTTTATAAGCTAGTCTGAACCTCTCTTTAAGCTTTATCTCATGATCTTATGGTTTATGTTCAGGTAAGGCTGAATTATCAAGTCTTTTTATGAATAACTCTAGTTATTTATAATATTCTTCAGGAATATGTTTCATAGTCTTATCAACATAGATAACTCTCAAAGATACAATTTCTTCTAAGAAGGTAATCTTACTTATTCTCCAATTAATTATTAGATTATACTTCCTTATCTATTTGATTTTTAGTATAACTTGATATGTTCTTAACCTTATAACATTAAAAGATATTTTTTNCTTAATAACTTTCATTATACTTTATATCCAAGTTCTAAGTTTGGACATTGATATACTTCTGAACCTTAGTATTATTTACTAATGATATTAAATAATTATTGTCCTTAACTTTTNATGCTAAGTCTAAGTTGTTTTATAACTTGTTCACTGATGAAGTTTCTTTTGGCTCTTGAATCAATTAAAGCTCTTATTAGCTTTTTATACAATTTTATATTTATGTATAATGAACTTCTACTGTTTATAGAATAAAGATTAATGTTCTTAATATTGTTAACTGATATATTATTATTGATTTCTAACTCTTCAGTGTTTTCTTCTAATTCTTTGAATAATACTATTCATCTTTTATTAAGATTTCTTAGTCTTAGTCCATCTAGGCTTTTATCATTTATAAATGCACATATATCTTGTACTTATTTTACCATTTCATTTCTAAGGCGTTTTNCTTATATTAGTGATAAAGACATTACTTTCCTTAAGAATTCTTTATATAAAGTTCAAAGAGTATATTACTACTTCTTGGTTAAACTGTTGATTAATCCTTTATAATAACTTATCTTCCCTTGGTAATATGATTAGTATTTTTAAAGGTAGTAAATCTTCTTCTAGTTCATTAACTATAAGTAATGCTTTTATATCTTAATTAGTTAGTTCTACAACAATCTTAACTGGTTCCCTTTGTTCTTGTTAAGTATAGTACTACTTAGCTTTAAATAATTGTTCTATTGATTTTCCTAAACCTTAAATCTCTTTATACTATGTTTTAGCTTTTACTTAGTCTTGTTAATAGGTTATCATTAGAAGTCCTTCATGTTGTATGTTGTATCTCCTTTATACAACATAGTTTAAGCTTTCTTTGATTATTATCTAAGCCTCCTTAAGCATTTAGTCGAAATCATCTTGAATCCAAGTCCTTTTTATTAGTAAGAAGAACTTGTATATTCCTTTCTTTATGATAATGCTTTAGAGGTTAGTCTTATAGACTAGAGTAAGATTTCTAAGATTAAGTTCATATGTCTTAACAATTACTTCTTCTTATTATACAATTCTGAGAAGTTAACTTTTGTCTAGGATTTCCTATCCTCTTAAGCTTCTTATACTAATCATAAGATAATATTTTAAGATTAATAGTTCTTCAGAAACAGGATATTATTCTGTTAGTATAACCTTGAAGTCTAGTGGTATTATTATCCAAATTCTATTAACTCTTAGAATTGATCTTTATTTGCCTTAGTCCTTGATTTGGTTGTCATCTTGAGAGTGTTTTTTNGTGTTAAGTTCTTGTCATCAGTATAGAGTTTGTTTTAAGGATTCTTGTTATTACCATCTTATTTATATTAATTTTAACAGTAATTTCTAGTATAGTTATCAAGTCTTGACATTCTTCTTCTTCTTCTGAGGAGTCTTCTTCCTTGTTTGAGCTTTCTTCTTTTGATGATTTTGATAAGATATCCATGATTCTTAAGATTTGTATAGTTTTAACTTTAATTGTTGTACTCAACTTGTTATTCTTCTTATGAGTACTTGTTATATGTCCAGGAAGTCTATCATTTAAAACATAACTTGTTTTTCCTTCTCTTGTTAAGTTCTTCAAGAGARATTCTAAAGGAATTCCCCTTTTTATTCTTTTTTTTNATAATACTTCTTTCCTTTTCCTTTGAAGGTTTTTCCTTTTTTCATAATATCTAACTTTATAAAGTTATTATAATCCCTCTTTCTATTAGTCTTTCTTTTGTTAAAGTAAGATTTACTCTTCTTGTCCAAGCTCATTTTATATTATTCATTCTTGATTTTAATAAATAAGTTAACAAGAACATTAAATATAATAATCACAAGCCTTTAATACAATTCTTCTTTGATAAAGTCTTTTAGCTTAATCTTATACTAGTGTATATATACTTCCTCTCCTCAATTAACTAATACTATATACTGATAATAAAGTATTGCATATTCATTAAGACTTTTAGTTTGTTTAAAGTAAGTTAACTGTCTTTTAATATTCCTTTTCTTGTTAATATCTCTATATAAACGTTTAAGTTCTTCTATGTAATTAACCTAATTTATAATAATATTAATTATTACTTGTTTTGTTATTTCCTTGTTTATCATGAACTATTCATCCTTAAAAGGTTAAAACCAAGTTTTGACTATTCCTCTTAAGTATATTAATGCTCACAAAACCTTATATATATCTCCAAGTAATAAGTAATCATTTAAGACTAAGTATGTTCTTGTTTAAATAAGATATACTTTAAGCTTCTTTCTATTCTTATAGAACAAGTCTAGTCTGATGATTTTAACTTCTTTAAATGTTATTATTAAGATTTGTTCAGTATTATAATCTAATTCAAAGTCTAAATCCAAGTCTAAGCTTAAAGCTCTTAATATTAAAACTAGTTTAAGATTAAGTTTAAGTAATAAAGATAATAGCTTCTTTCTTGTAACTCTTGATAATTCCTTAATAATTAATCCTTTTATTAACTTAATAAGTTACTTTAGTAATATAACAACTTCCTCTAACATTCTCATTTAAACATTAATTTTCTTAATAATCTAGTCCTCACCTTAGTCTTCTTCAAAGCTATTTTCTAAACTTTCCTCAGATACTTCTTCAGATCCCTCTTTAAATCCTTCTTTAAAGCTTTCTTCAGAATTTTCTTCAGGTTATTATTCATTATTATTATTTACTAATATGTCTATTTCCAAATCTTGATTCATCAAGATAAGTAATGTTCAAAATATTACAAAATTATACTATCTAAGTTACTGGATAGCCTAAAGTTAAGTAGATATTCAAGGATAACAAAAACATATAACATATAAGCAGGTAACTAGGTTAAGGGTAAGATCTAGTAATATATTTAGGTTAAACACAAGGAGTTTACTCTTATGTTCTTACAATGTGCTTATATAGATAATGAAATATAATTGAATTGTTGGATTACTTTGATCCCCTAATCTAAGTCCTTAGATCATTAAATTACTTTGATCTTACAATCCTAGTCATGTAACCTCTTAATTATTAAGTTCTTTATGCACACTTGTTGTATACTAAGCCTTAGACTTATACTAATTAACTTGTTCAATCAATCCTATAACATTATACTTGATATAAGTAAAGTTAATAATAACTTAATTGAATTTAATAATCTAAACAAGGTTAATTTAATTCTTATATTAATTAATAACCTCATTGTTTAATAGATCTAAGAGTAAGAAGTTATAAAACAAGAATATTAATTAAAGTTATTAATTATAATGTTAATAGATGAATAAGACTTATAATTATAATTTACAAGATAAAATAAGGTATTATAATAGTCTAAGTACAATTTGGTCAAGATATATAAGTTTAATGAAGAAGTTATATTAAATAAGTTATAGTTATATCAATTAATAATAATATAAGGTTAGATTTTGAAATGATGTTTGAATACATTAGTTAATGTTAACTACAAAGATATGTTAAAGTAATAGAAGTTGCTTAAGAATAAAGTAGTCAACTAATACTTATTTGAATTATATTAAAATGTACAATTAATAGACTAATATAATAAAGATTAACAATAATTCATATATTATACTATGCAAACAATACTAGAAGAAGAAAAAAGACAAGACAAGTATATAAATATATTCAGCATTTTTAAATAAGTATAAAGTGAAAAACATTATTATAAACAAAAAAAGAAGAAAAGTCATTATAAAGATAATTGTTTAAGTATAAGTATATAGAATAAGTTATTATAAAAGTAATTGTTTAAGTATAAGTATATAAGGTAATCTATTATAAAGATGATTATTATTATTAGAAAAGTGATTAAGTATTATATAAGATAACTTATTAAAAAAGTAAATAAGTATTATATTCAGTTTTGTTCATAAGATCAATTAATAAGTATAATTGAGTTTATTTAGTTATATAGAATTATAAGGATTATAAAGTAATTAAACTCAACTTATTAGAAAAGTATAAGTAAATACTTTAACTTAAGATTTAAAGAGTTAAAAAGGGTTAAGTTATATGTATAACATAAGTGTTAGTCTGAACAAGTTTAAGCTAAGAAGGATTTATTTATATAAGGGGTTTTAGTATAAGAACTCAACTTAAAGAAAATCTTTAAGTTAAGCTTATCTTTAAACAAAACATAAAATATATCTTTTTTTTATAATTATAATCATTATTACCATCATCATTATTATTACTATTATTACTATTATCATCATCATCATTATCATTATTATCTTTACTCTTAAGTAAGTTTCTTACTTAATCAGCTAATTAATGCTTGGTTAACTATTAATAGTATATAGTCAAGATGCTTACTTTCGAGGAAGTTATAACAATACTAAAGAAAACTCTTAAAGCATTAAAGTTAATTATTAAAGTTATTAAAGCTTTAATTATCTTAATAAAAGCTTTATATAAGCTAGTTATAACCGTTAATAAACTAAAGGAATTAATATATTAATTTTAAATAATTTAAGGTTAACATTAAATACTCAAGTCATATTATACTCTTTAATTAAGTAAGATCTAGTTAAATTATTATTATAATAAAATCTTATTATAATATATATTCATTTTGTTCATTAATTTAACCCTTTTAACTAATCTTATATGTTAAGAAAATACAAGTATAATAATGTTCTACTTAGTATGTTGTAATATTTAGAGTTTACAGATGTTACTTCATAATGTTCTTACAGTTGCTTATACTAGGGTTTATGGATAGGGTTTACAGTAGGCTACTACTGTAAGCAACCATAAGCATCTATAAGGTGCTTATACAATTATAACTGTTGACTATAACAGTTTTACAACTGTAACTCATAGTATATATAGAATCTGCTGTAGTTGTAAACTCCTTAAGCAATCAATATAATAATAGTTTTGTATTCCTGCATTTCTAGTCAACAGGTTATGCACTTTGGTCAGCTAATCAGAATTGCTATTTGATTGACTTCATCTTTTATCTTTATTCAACAACTATTATAATCTTTCAAAATAGGAGAAGAATCAAGTCTTTTACTACTAAAGGAATACTGGTTAAAAGGTCTTGAGAATTATAGACTATAGAGTACTATAGTCATTAATATTCTCAAATCAAAGGGTTATCTTGGCTATACAAATAGTAATATCAAATGCTTTAAAATAGAAGACAGTAAAGAAACCTTAGAATTTAAGGCTTAAGAAAAAGTAAATTCTATGGTTAAACTCTGTATATTATTGAATATTAACAAGGAAGCTAATACTCTTATCTCAGAGTGTTCTACATCTAAGGAGGCTTAAGAAACCTTAAAAGCTTAATATTAAGGTTTAAATTGTAATCTTAAGGAAAAATATATCTTTAAGCTAGTTAATGTTAAATACAAGCATTCTAACTTGGTTAAAAGTTATGTTATTATATTTAAGGCTTTGAAGAGTAATTTGATTAGTGTAGAAGTTATATTATTAGATGTATTTTACAAGCTCTTCTTTATAAGGGGATTAGAGGACTCTTTTATTGTATAAGTTGACTAACAACGATTAGTAATATACTTTAAAATACCCTCTTTCCTTGAAACTTTTATAGAAGATATTTCAGACGAAGTATTGAAATCTGACAGCTTAAGTGTAATACTTTATAATCGAAAACAAGTTAGTAAGTTTGATAAAAAACCAAAAGAAAAGTACTCTTACTGTGGAAAGCTAAATTACAAAGAAGCTGATTGTTAGGAAAAATACCTTGAGAAGTGTGAAGAATTTGTTAAAAAGTATAATAAAAAGAAGGATAAAGACTCTAAATCCTTAAAATTGGGTTTAGACTCTAATTTTAGCTTAAATATGATTAACCTGAACAAATCTGGTTCTCTTATAACCGTAAATCTTAAGAGCTTCTCTATATTCAACTATAACCATTAGCTTGTGAACATAAGCATTATAGACCATATAATAAATTACATATTGTAGTTTGAGCTAGATTCTTACTAAGAGTATTATGATCTAGCACTTGTAAAAACAGGAAATAAATCTGTTTAAATTACTAACTTAAGTACAGTTACACTTAAAACAAAGCTAAATGATAGTTTAACATTTACTTTATAACTCTTTAATGTTTATCATATCCTTACTTTCTTAGTCAATGTTCTCAAAAGAGTAAAGCTTTTAAATTAAGGTAAAGAAGTTTATATAACTATAAAAGGCATTTATAATAAGAATAGAATTGAATTTAGTATTGTGGATATGTTTACAGACAATATATATTTGAAATTAGCTAATACTCTAAAAGCTCTCCTTACAACATTTCTAGCCAGGTAATTTATACTTAGTTTAGATCTTATTCACTAATACCTTAGCTATACTAATAT
This sequence comes from Scytalidium lignicola, assembly GCA_002812745.2. Classification (NCBI taxonomy): domain Eukaryota; kingdom Fungi; phylum Ascomycota; class Leotiomycetes; genus Scytalidium; species Scytalidium lignicola. The sequence goes on from NCSJ02000010.1 coordinate 14,979, forward strand.
TAAAGTGATTAAGAATATTATAAAAGTTATTATTGGAATTGATAAAGGCCTTATAGAAACAGTAGAGAAGAAAGAAACCTTTCTGTGCAAAGCTTATAAATACAGTTATTCCTAGAAGGACATCTCTAAGAAGCTTAAAATACAAGTTGTAAAGGTTATAAAAGTACTTAATATTAACGTTTTTACAATTACTTCTTTAGGCTACAATGAGTATAATTATATTATTATAATTATAGATAATACTATAAATGTTATATAAGGTTATACTTACAAGGAGAAGAAGGGAGCTTATGATATTATTATTTACTATATTACCTTGATGAAGAATTAATATAGAACTATTCTTAAACACCTTCATATTAACAGAGGGAATAAGTTTGGTGGTGGAAAGCTTGATAAATACATTCAAAAGAATAGTATAGAAGTTACTATTACTACTTTGTATACTCTATATCAAGGAGGACACTTTGAACATGCTGAACATGTTATATTCATATGAATGTATACTATGATGATTATAAACAATATACTACAGTATTTATGGCTAGAGTATTACAAAACAGTTGTAATAGTCAAAAATTGATTAATAACACTAATATTAAAGAATAACATTCTATATACTAAGTTTATAAAACAAGTTAACCTTGAAGATAATTGTATTCTAAATATATCTAACTTATAAGTAATCAGTTTTAAAGTATTAATTTATATTAATGTTAATCAATATGTTAAATTATAAAAGATAACTTTTAAAGCTGAAAAAGAAATCCTTCTTAGCTTTAAAGGCAATTCAATATATTATTGTTAAATGCTAATATACTCTTACAAGCTTATACAATTGTTACATGTTACCTTTATAGAAGGAAACATTAAACTTAAAAACCTGAAGATGCTTGCAAGTCTTCTTAAGGCCTTAGATGTTGAATTAGTACTTGAAAATACTATAATTGTTGATATTAAGACTTTTATAATATTAAATCTTGTTGATATGAAGACTTTTACAATGTCAAATCTTGATATAATGTTTGAAGAAGTCCTTAAATCATTTGTAGCAAGGGAGATAGAAGATGATAATGATACTTCAGATATAATTCAGGAAGTGCTTATTATTCAAGCTTTTAGAGGTTACAGTAGGCTTAAAGGTTTTAAAAACAAGAAACCTAATACAATTACATCAAATATCAACCTCTCAAGTTTATAGTTGACTAGAATAAGAACTGTTACATTATCTTAATCACTAGATACACTTGTAGAACACTCTTTAAGGGCGTCCACTATGGATAATGAAATTATAAGCTAGCTTATAAGTATTGTAATAGCTTACAGATACTGTCTTTTTGCAAAGCAAGCCTTAAATACAAGTTATACTTTAGTTGTATCCGCAGATCTGTTAAAGCCAAATATAGTCAAAGAAGTCTATAATTTAATACATTACAAAAGGTAGGATGATGCTATAAAGGCTAAGTTGGCCTCTTTAATAAAGTGTAGCACTTTTGAGCTATCAACTCTCTTAGAAGAGAAATATACTCTTTGTAGCAGGTGGGTATTCAAGGTTAAATATAACTCCGACTGTAAAATCGAGCATTTTAAGGTTAGATTTGTAGTTAAAGGCTATGAACAGTGTCATAGTATTGACTATGACTAAACTTGGGCAAGTGTAGTTAAGTCTACCACCTGGAAGGCCTTATTAGCTTTAATTGCTCACTTTGACTAAGAAGTCAACCAAATTGACGTAGTTATAATGTTCTTAAATGGTAATATAGATACTAAAATCTATATTAAACTTTTTGAAGATATTATAGTTAAAGACTTTCTAAAATTAAGTGTTAAAACTAATGGTATAAACATTAAATATATAAGTTCAAAAACCATTGTTTTATAGCTCTGAAAGTTACTTTACAGCTTGAAACAAGCATTATGCTGTTGGTAGTAAAAGCTCATTACAAAGTTAAAAGAGATTAGATACTCTCTGTTAATCTCTGATCTAAGTGTATTTTATAATCCTGATTCAGGAATTTATATTTGCACTTATGTTGATGACTTTCTGATTATAAGCTTAAAAGGCCTTCAATTTGCAGCCTTGAAAGAGAAATTACATAATCTCTTTAAAATAGTTGATATAGGATTAGCTGTATACTTTCTAAGTGTATGTATTATTTGTAATCGCCAAAACAAGACTATTTCTATAGTCTAAGATGTGTATATTGATAAGATTCTTAAACGCTTTGGTTATAGCAATATGAAACCAGCTTAGTCTCCTATGGAAGCTGGGGCATCTGCAATCCTGGTCAAAAACGAAGATACTGCTTTTACAGCCAATATTCAGCTGTATATGGAGGAAGTTGGTTCACTAATGTATCTTATGGTGCAAACAAGACCTGATCTTGCTTTTACAGCTTCTAGGCTATTGCAATTTCTGCAAAATCCTTTTGTTCAGCACTTAAAGGCGGTCAAACACGTTTATCGGTATCTTATTCACATGTACAATTATAGTATTATATTAGGTGGAGATCTTAACTACCATGGTTACAGTGATGCCGATTATAGTAGGTATATTGAAATCTGTCGTTTTACTATAGGTTATATATTCTTTCTTGCTGGAGGACTTATTTCCTAGCGTTGTCAATGCCTTCCTTGTGTCACTTTATCAACCACAGAGGCTGAATATTGTGCTCTATCAGAGGCTTCTCAAGAAGCTATTTGGCTATCAAGGCTCTTTACTGAGCTCTAAATAGTTACAGCCGGCACTAAGATTATTACAGCCTTAAATGGTGATAATCAAGGCTCTCTAGCATTCGTTGAAACGTTAGAACAATCAAATCGTGCTAAGCACATTGATATACGCTATCATTATATTCACGAGAAGGTTTAATCTGGTGAAATTGAGCTAAACTACGTGCTTACCTCAATTATGGCTGCTGACGGCCTTACAAAGCCACTTACAACTTGGAAATACACTGATTTCCTCAAATTGTTGAATTTACGGTCTGTCAAGCTGAATACCATGAATTAGGTCCTTACAAGGCCATCAATTTTGGTGTTTTCACCATAGGAAACTTAGATCCACTTTACACGGCCTTCATATGTTCGTGGCATAGGGGCGTGTTGCAATATTTGGAGTTTACGGATGCCACTTCACAGTGTTCTTACGGTTGCCTATGCTAGGGCTTACGGATAGGGTTTACAGTAGGCTACCACTGTAGGCAACTATAAGCACCTGTTAAGTGTTTGTACGACTGTAACTGTTGACTATAACGGTTTTATGGTTGTAACTCTCTGTATATATAGAATCTGCTGTAGTTGTAGACTCCTTAAGCAATTAATACAATAGTGGTTTTGTATTCCTGCGTTTTCAGTCAACAGATTATGTACTCTGGTCAGCCAATCAGAATTGTTATTCGATTGACTTTATCTTTTACCTTTATTCAACAATTATTATAATCTTTCAAAATAAGAGAAGAATCAAGTCTTTTACTACTAAAGGAATACTGGTTGAAAGGTCTTGAGAATTATAAATTATAGAGTATTATAATCATTAATATTCTTAAATCAAAGGGTTATCTTGGTTATATGAATGATAATATCAAATGCCTTAAAATAGAAGATAGTAAAGAAACCTTAGAATTTAAGGCTTAGGAAAAAGTAAATTTTACAACTAAACTTTGTATATCATTGAATATCAACGAGGAAGTTAATGCTCTTATCTTAGAGTACTCCACATCTAAGGAGGCTTAGGAAACCTTAAAAGCTTAATATCAAGGTTCAAACTACAATCTTAAGAAAAAATATATCCTTGAGTTAGTCAATGTTAAATATAAGTATTCTAACTTAGTTAAAAGTTATGTTATTATATTTAAAGCTTTGAAGAATAATTTGATTAGTGTAAAAGTCATATTGCTAGATGTATTTTACAAGTTCTTCTTTGTAAAGGGATTAGAGGACTCTTTTATTGTATAAGTTAACTGATAATAATCAACAATATATTCTAAAACACCTCCTTCCCTTGAAACTCTTATAGAAGATATTTCAGACAAAGCATTAAAATCTAACAACTTAAGTATAATATTTTATAGTTGAAAACAAGTTAGTAAGTCTGATAAAAAACTAAAAGAAAAGTACTTTTATTGTAGAAAGCTAAACTATAAGGAAGTTGATTGTTAGGAAAAATACCTTGAGAAGTATGAAGAATTTGTTAAAAAGTATAACAAAAAGAAGGATAAAGACTTCAAATCCTTAAAATCAGGTTCAGACTTTGATTTTAGCTTAAATACAATCAACTTGAACAAATCTAGTTCTCTTATAACTGTAAATCTTAAGAACTTCTTTATATTCAACTGTAATTATTAGCTTGTAAACATAAGTATTATAAACTATATAACAAACTATATATCATAATTTAAGTTAGATTCTTATTAAGAGTATTATGATTTAACACTTGTAAAAACAAGAAATGGATTTGCTTAAATTACTAGCTTAAGTACAATTATACTTAAAATAAAGTTAAATGATAGTTTAACATTTACTTTATAGCTCTTTAACGTTTATTATATCCTTATTTTCTTAATTAACATTCTCAGAGGAGTAAAGCTTTTAAATCAAGGTAGAGAAGTTTATATGATTATAAAAGGCATTTATAATAAGAATAGAATTAAATTCAGTATTGTAAACATGTTTATAAATGGTATATATTTGAAATTGGCTAATACTTTAAAAGCTTTTCTTATAATATTTCTAACTAAGTAATCTATACTTAGTTTGGATCTTATTCACCAATACCTTGGCTATACTAGTATTAAAGTAATCAAGAATATTATAAAAGTTATTATTAGAATTGATAAAGGCCTTATAAAAGTAGTAGAAAAGGAAGAAACCTTTTTGTATAAAGTTTGTAAATATAGTCACTCTTAAAAGGATATCTTTAAGAAGCTTAAAATACAAGTTATAAAGGTTATAGAAGTACTTAATATTAATGTTTTTACAATTACTCCTCTAAGTTATAATAAGCATAATTATACTATTATAATTATAAATGATGTTATAAATACTATATAAGGTTATACTCATAAGGAGAAGAAAAAAAGCTTATAATGTTATTATCTATTATATTGCCTTAATAAAGAATTAATATAAAACTATTCTTAAACGCTTTTATATTGATGGAGGGAATGAGTTTAGTAGTAGAAAGCTTAATAAATACATTCAAAAGAATAGTATAGAAGTTATTATTATTACTTTGCATACTCTATATCAAGGAGGATGTTCTGAATACACTGAACATGTTGTATTCATATGAATGCATATTATAATGATTGCAAACAATATATCATAGTATTTATGGCTAGAATATTATAAAACAATTATAATAGTTGGAAATTGATTAATAACACTAATATTAAAGAATAGTACTTCATATACTGAGTTTATAAAACAAGTTAACCTTGAAGGCAATTATATTCCAAATATATTTAACTTACAAGTAATTAGTTTTAAAGTGTTAGTTTATATTAATGTTAATCAACATGTTAAATTACAAAAGATAACTTTTAAAGTTAAAGAAGGAATCCTTCTTAGCTTTGAAGGTAATTCAATATATTATTATTAAGTATTAATATACTCTTACAAGCTTGTATAATCATCACATATTACTTTTACAGAAGGAAATACTAGACTTAAAGACTTAAAGACATTTACAAGTCTTTTTAAGGCTTTAGATGTTGAATTAATGCTTGAAAATACTATAATTGTTGATATTAAGACTTTTATAATACTAAATCTTGTTGATATAAAGACTTTTATAATGTTAAATTTTAATATAACATTTGAAGAAGTCCTTGAATTATTTACAGTAGAGAAGATAGAAGATGATAATAATACTTTGGATATAATTTAAGAAGTACTTGTTATTCAAGCTCTTAAAAGTTATAATAAGCCTAAAGATTTTAAAAACAAGAAACTTAACATAATTATACTAAATATCAACCTCTTAAGTTTATAGTCAACTAGAGTAAGAATTGTTATACTATCTTAACTACTAGATACACTTGTAGAATACTCTCCAGGGGTATTTACTATAGATAACAAAATTATAAGTTAGCTTACAAGCATTATAATAGCTTATGGATATTATCTTTTTACAAGGTAAGCCTTAAATACAAGTTATACTTTAATTGTATCTACAGATTTGTTAAAGTTAAATACAGTCAAAAAAGCTTATAATTTAATATATCATAAAAGGTAAGATGACATCATGAAGGCTAAGTTGGCCTCCTTAATAAAGTATAACACTTTTGAGTTATCAACTCTCTTAGAAGAGAAATACACTCTTTATAACAAGTAGGTATTTAAGATTAAACATAATTCCAACCGTAAAATCAAGTGTTTTAAGGTTAGATTTGTAGTTAAAGGCTATAAACAGTATTATAGTATTGATTATAACCAAACTTAGGCAAGTATAATTAAGTCTACTACTTAGAAGGCCTTATTGGCTTTAACTGCTTACTTTGACTAAGAAGTCAACTAAATAAACATAATTACAATGTTCTTAAATGATAATATAAATACTAAAATCTATATTGAACTTCTTGAAGATATTACAATTAAAGACCTTTTAAAATTAAGTGTTAAAACTAATAGTATAAACATTAAATATATAAGTTTAAAAATTATTATTTTATAACTTTAAAAGTTATTTTACAACTTAAAACAAGTATTATGTTGTTAATAGTAAAAGCTTGTTATAAAGTTAAAAGAGATTGAATACTCTTTGTTAATCTTTAATTTAAGTGTATTTTATAATTTTAATTTAGGAATTTATATTTATACTTATATTGTTACGGGTTTTACCTAACAAGCTGATTGGTGTAGGCCTGAGGCTCGGTACACGGAAGGTGTGCATAGAGAACCTAACAATCAGGGGTCACGTGATGGAGTCTTGGGATCCCTGGTGGACTCCAGTGGACTCCAAGGACTCCAAGGGATCCAACTGTATTTCATTATCTATATAAGCACGCTGTAGGAACATGAGAGTAGATTCCTCGTGTTCAACCTAAATACATTACTGTATCCTACCTTCGACCTAGTAACTTGCTTGTGTGTCACACGTTTCCGTTGTCCCTGAACATCTACCTTACCCTTGGCTATCCAGTGACCTGGATGGCGTAGTTTTGTAACAAATCTAGCTTTAAAGGCTCTTAAAGGTCTTAGAGCTCTTAGAGCTCCCTTAGTTATTCTTGCTCTTTTAGCCCTCTTAGACTATTCTACAAGTGTTATGTATACTTTAGCTATTCTCCTTCCCTTATAACAGTCAACGTTTTGCACAAGCTGCATTCTAAGGATTAATAAGCTTGTAAATATAAAGGCTTTTCTAGGATTCCTTGTTAATTATATTAATAGTCAGCCTTGTAAACATTGTGCAAATAAGTTTAGTGTATAGACAAAGTATGTCTCTGTTCTAAGGTATTTCAATGGAGTTTGTACTAATTATCATTATAATAATAAAAGAAGTTATTACTTTTTTTGTAAGTTATATATTACTTTGTGGATAAGAATAAGGAGTTTATTAATTTATGTTTAGATATTTATAATTATCCCCTTCTTATTTTTGTTGTTATTCTTATTACCTTTGTTATTACTATTATTAAAGCTTTTATTACAACTCTTGCTTTTGTTAGAACTCTTATTAAAGCTCTTGTTAGCTATAGTTGTTCTTTTTGTCCTTATACTCTTTTAATTGTTAACCTTCTTGTTACCTCTCAAAATAATATTACTATTGTTTATAAGTTGTAATAAGATCTTGTTATAAGTAAAACTAACATTATAATAGTACTTACTTATTTCCCTTGTTATTCTTAGCTTATTAACAAGTTAGCTTGGCCATTTGCAAGTTATATTTAACATTATTCTTCTTCTTTTAACTGTTGTTACTTCTTTCCTTATAATTAAGCTGTTCTTGTACTTGTTACTCCTCTAGTTACTATAAGAAATGTTCATTACTCTCAAGTAATATGTTAAGAGTAAAATTATCATATAGCAAATACTTTTTATTAATTTAAAAAGATGTTAGTTAATATTGTAAATTCTACATATGAACTTATAAATATTGTTAAATAAAAAGTAATTAGTAAAAAAGGAAAGAGGAATAATAATAATAATAATATATAAAGTCTTTATAATAATTTGTAGACTTAATAATAGAATAATAAACATGTTTTTAACTTATTAGAAATCTTATGATAACTTGTAAATTATCATTATATATTAATTTATGAAAACTTGAAATTTAGTATAATTCAAGTAAGAATTACTCTTAAAACACTTTCTTTTTGTCCTTATATATTCTAATGTCCTCTTCTAGATTGTCCTTTTATAATAAAGTATATACCTTGTTGTAAATGTTCTTTAAACTTTATAATAAGATGTTAAAGGTTATGATTAGCTCTTATTAATTTTAACTTGGAAATAGCTTCTTCTTTACTCTTTTTATAAGTTACATAAGTTATAACCTTATCTTAGATTACTTTTTGACAAGAGAATTATATTCTTATTTTGTTTTTTAGACATTATTAACTTTTTTTACTTTTTTTTTTAATTCTTTTATTAGTAATTAGTTTATAATTCCTTCNTTTTTATTCCTTTTATATATTTTTAACTGTAAAAGTAAATGTTAAAGATGTAAAGGTTAGTAAATGAGATGTTAATCTAGAAGAGGTATTAGAAGATATAATTAGTTTATTAATTAAAGCTTATTGAACAGAAGACAATATAGATTCTTATAAAGGATTTTGTGGAGATTCTTATAAAGTTTGTAAAGATATTTAAGTTGTTTGCAAAGGTGCTTAAGATTGTATTTATAAGAGATTTTACCTTAAAAGTCTTATATAATTAATTATGATTATAAGGATTTAACCTTGAATTAGATCTTTAAGATTAATGTAAATAGATTTTAACTTTGTCTTAACTTAATACTCTATTTTATGTTTAAGTTTATTAGTTAGCTAGTTATTATTATAAAGAATAACTTTGTAAGTACTTTATAATATGTTATTAATTTCAAGTAAAGTTTGTTATGAGATTAGATTTTGTAACNTTTTTTATAATTACATTTGATTAGATTGTAAAAGTAAACTCTTCTTAAATTAGTCTATAAAAAGGGTTATAAGAAAAGAATAGTNAAAAAGAGATAATAAAGTTGTAGAATAATAAGGTCTTATAATAAAACTGTTTGTAAATACTTTAGTAATTTGATAAAACTATTATTTGCTAGATTATCTTTATTAAGTTTATCTTCTGCTTAATAATATCTTTATACTTAAGCTTTAAACTAAGCTTTTTATTACTTAATCTACAACTAAATTTGTTATTGAAGAAATAGAGGAAGTTTATAAGTAACTTGTAATAAAAAGTAATTATTTATAAAAGATAAAAACTTAATTATAATTTGTATAAACTAACAAGGAAAATGGGTAAGATATGCTTAACAAAGTACATTATGATTCTAATAGTTAGTTTGTAATATTTAGCTTAAAAATATACCTTAAACCTTTATATATTAAGCTTTAATACTTTGTAAGAAATGTGTTTTCTAAGTTAAGGTTAATCTAACTTCTTCAAAGATATGCTAAGTCTTTATTAATTATGTAAGATAAAATATTTTAGCTTTATGATCTTGTTTAATAAGAACTTTGATTTTATATTAATACTTTTAATGTTCAAAAGAAAGAGGAACTTTGCTTGTAATATAAAAGTAAGAGAATAAGAGTTAAGTTAAAGCTTCTTATATATAATAAAAGGGATTCTTATATTATAAAGAACTTATAAATTCTTTTCTTATACTCTTATTTATCTTCTTATCTTGAAGAAGAATTACTAGGTAATTACATGGAGTAAGGCCTTTTAAAGAAGGATATTCAAGAAGGGATAAGTTTATAAGCTTTATCTTATAATGATTCTTTTCATATAAGAGATAATAATGTTTAAAAAGAAGATTTACATATATTTACAAGCTTTATAAACTTTGAGTTGATTTGTAAAGTAAAATATCTTGAATCTTATATTATTACTAAAGGGTATAACTAACTTAAATGTTATTTATATTATGATCATAGAAGTTTTCTTTGTTTATCTTGTTCTATTAATATTTTTGTTAATTAAGAAAGTTATAAACAACTTTTCCTTATAAGTTTACTATGTTATTATTTTTATGTATAACTTGAAGCCTTTATAACTTTATAACAATTGCAATATAAGTATTTACAATACTTTTAATTAGTAAGAAGCCTTTTAGAGGCTTGTTTGTAAATCCTATTCTAAAGGCAAAAGCTAGAGATTTATAATTATTATAATTATTCACAAGTAATTGTAAGATCTTCTACAAGAGTAATTACAAAGCCTTTAACAAAACTTAAGCCTTAGTAAATACTTTAATATCTTCCTTTTGTTGGTTTTTCTTTTAGTTGGTTAAAAGACATAGTTTATAACTTGTAGGTAATTTTACCTACCAGAGAAGGATATCCTTCTTAAGTTACATAGCTAGCTTGTTAGGTATTATTAACTCTTTATCTAGCCAGATGTAAGAGTTACTATCCTTAAAGATGTATGGCATATAGTATTATCTTTAGAAATAGCCAGTAAGTGACTTTAAAGGAAGAAAGGATAAGGTTAGACTATACTTGCCATTCTCTTTGCTTATTATTATAGGATTTAACAGTATTTAACAATTATTCATCCTTTTTAGCCTTGAGGCTAGCCTTTTGTACTTTACAAGCATGTTCCTCAGTTATGATATACTAGTCCGACATCTGAAATTAGGAGGTTGAATCACAAGTTGATGGGAAAGGGGATGTTGTATGAGAATAAGTGCTTGTTCATAAGGGGAATCTTATCCAAATGCACTTATTGTGGCATTTACAGGCGATTTCACATTTGCCAAGCAAGCCGAAAATGTATGGGATAAGTCATCATGTGGCCTCGCTTACGATTTCAGGAAATTTCACGGACCTTCGATAAGTTTATGGCCTTCTACAGTAGCTTCGCCACGTAACTCTACTGTATATGAGGCACCCCTAACCCGAATTAGAGCGGCCAACCTCTCCTAGGCCTTTTGTACTGTAATTAAACTGAATTCTATAATTACATCTAGTGCTGACAATTTTGTATGCACAGCATTACATAGCTCAAAACCGAGGAATTTGAGATAATACGATATAATGTTTTAAATGGCGTTTCTGGGGTACTTGGACTTGCTTCTACTTACAGCATGTGGGTACCGGACGAAAACAGCCGCGTTGCGACCTGTCAAATGCTTCAAAAATAGCAACAGCGAAACAACATGCTCGGAGTCCTCACTGATATAGGATCATTGACCTCTTTCCTTTTCACAGCATAAGTCGACTCCGAGTTTTTTTTTTGKTTTTTTTTTTTGTTTTGGTATCTTCTCTTTCCAAAATGCGATACGTGAACCTTCCCTTCTTGCCAGCCTCCGTGCTGGTCCTCCTTATAAGCAATGCGGCTCGTGTCTCTGCTATAACCAATGCACAATGGTTCGTTGATGATATCTGCAATACCAAATATCCTGGCTTCAGCACCGATGTTGTGCCCGAAGCTATCCAGATGGCCGCAGACCTGGTCGGCAAGCTTAACAGCAACGATGACTATAATGAGATTGTATTCCAGCAAATGTTCCATGGCAATGATGGCCAGAAAGGGGCCATCACACGTACGTATAGTTACATCGCATCTTATTATCTCGCTTCATCATCATACTAAGTGGGATGTTTTCGATGATAGAGAAATTCCAAAACATTGCCGCAATGACCCAAGCCGCCCAGCCCCAAGATGTCCATCTTATCATTACATGTGACAACGATGCAGGATTTGGCACGCCCATTGTACGGCCAAAAAACACACAAAACCCGAAAGACGTATACAATCATCAGGATTTCCACATGCGAGTAACACGATCGGTCGGGGCCAAGTGGGGATGTACAGGCGCAAATACACCGATCGCCCACACCATGTCCATAGCCCAGGATACGACGCCGACAAACAGACAGCCCTGGATGGATGAAGGATGGCAAACAACACGATCGCTGGTTAGCATTTGTGACCGGGTAGGGGGTAAGAGGATTTTCGAACGATTCGGCACCCTGGACAAGCTGATCTCGCTCCTGGACACCTTCCAAGAAACAAATCCAAACCCGCAAACCCAAAAGGTCGGCACCGCATTCCTCAATAATGCAGGCACCTTACCATTGCTAAGTCGTACTGTGCTGCACGAGTTTTTCCATACCAGAGTCGTGATTGATGGAACTGACGCCCAAATCATCCAATCAGACGTTAGTAAGTGACCCTTCTTGAGCGGGTCGTCGATCCGTAGTTTTCTTTTTTATTTCGCGACTAACGCTGTATTTCCTTCCATGTAGTGCACGACCAAGCTGCTGTCGGCGCCAAAGGGAAGGCGTACGGCTGGATACAGGCCGGTAAGCTCCCGGACAACTTGAAGATTAAAAACAACGACAACTATGTAAGTCCTCGAGACGCAATTTCCCTTGGTCCCCGTGCTTCCCCATTCTGATGTGCATAAAAGGCTTTCCAGGGTCAGATGCCAGCACTTTTTGACAAGGGTTGGCGGCTCCAGCAGAATCCTCCGGAGGCTTTCCAGAACGGCCTGATTGAGGCAATCGTCTCTATACCAAATCGCGTAAAGCGATATATCAACCAAAAGTGTCGTGATATACTGGAGAGGAGGAAGAGAGGCAGCGAATGCCTGGCTGCAATTCAATAATCATTGTGTATACTAGAGGGAGTGTCTTCTGAAACTTAAAAGAATATGTTCATCATTCATATGTATAGAGATATTTTAATACCAAATATTCTCAGTTTCTATCCAGTTTCTCAACTGCACATTTCCTAGCCATTGTTGCTTGATTAATCTTGATGATGCGGTTGTTAAATATAGCACTTTGTTTTTAATAATGAAACCTAATTAACCAATGTTATTGTTTTGCAATTGCTGTAGTGGTGATAAAAGTAATAAGGAATGGCACATAATCCGAGTTCCCGCATTGCTAGGCTCACTGCTTGGTGCGTGATGTAGCAGAGTAGATTTGGCTCTGATAGAAGCACAGCTGCCTCAGCAGTGTTGAACGGAATCCCTTTAAAAGGTTCTCCCTGACTCGTATTCCTTGATCAATCTCCGATATCAGCTCTTAGAACTGTACTCTACTGTATATTAGAACACTGTAACCTGTATAAGAACAATCAAGCAATCTTACTCCTTTTAACTTTAACAAGCAACAATGCCTTGGACAGAGGTAAGCTTACTTTTTCTTATGTTGAGTAATCGTCGGGCCTTGCCTACTCAGCCTTTCTTTCCTTGCGTTTGTTCATACCTCCGTATTACAACCTCAACCGCTCACTGGCTCAATGTGTGGATGAAGAACCACCTCATGTGTTATGAATGATTGAATAGCTTTACCACTATGCTGACTGACCCAAAAGGCACAATATTAGCGATCAACAGTTTACTGAGCTTTGAGATCTAGATAGACAGATAGAGTCTACTACGCCCGGCTAAGCCTGAAAGGACACTAATACTATTGTACACAAGTTGTTTTCTTTGGTTTTATCTTATTCTTGTGATAGCATATACATATGGCCTGTTTCACTGGTTCCTGATGTCAACTTTGGTTTCCTTGTCTATCAGTAGCAAGATCAATATCCACTATTTCCCCTGCATTCAGCTGGTGCTGTCATTGGTGAAGGACGACTGTGGGTTTGCGGTGGCGGCATTGATACAGTATATGCTACTCTATACAATAATTAAGAAAATAAGCTCTACCAATAAACGTGCCCCCTGATCGAATTCCATTGGAGGAAAATGCTTGAAGGGGAACAATTTCTGAGGCTAATCCTTGAGGCTTTGTTTCAGACACAATGCTTTCTTTCTAATAGGTCAATTTAGAGTTACCCTTTCCATCCTTACGCATCGCAAACCAAAAAATCCGCAGCAAGACGGAATAGTCCGCAACAAGACGGCATAGACCGCCAGCAAAGTCCGCAATTCCGACAGTGCGATCCCTACAAAAACCTTTACTCTCAATTTTCTTTTAGAATTTCTACTCAGTAAGCTTACTGCTTGGGCATTATCATTCAGCTTGTCAAACTAGGATTATCAGTGAGATTGATTTCGTGCAGCGGCTACAAAACTTGTTACTAACTTACGGTAGGTTAATGGGCGTGGGAGACAAAGCCTCCGCGTTTTGTATTCTTTTTAATATAAATTGTAATCTCCTGTTTAGCAAATATCGCAGCCTGGAGAGCTCTTTGTTTTGGGGAATCTATGTGGTACCGTAATGTGTGTTGGGGATATCACGTGATCTCATGTATATATAGTGGTAGCCGAATCAGCTGCAATATACAGGCCTCCGTCCCTCCTATTCTACCGCACCCTACCTTCTGATTGGTTGGCTGCACTCAGCTCTCCATGGCCACACAGCTCGATCACCTACACCAATATCGCTACCGTACGTAATCAACCATACAACCAGATTATTCTCCGGCAATATATCACTCGATAAATCAGGCATTGTCACACATGGAGGATCGTCCTAAACTTCGAGGACCTAGAGGTCTACGGCGTCCAACGCGTCCAACGCGTCCAATAATCACATGTCCTCATCCTAGAGAGGCTTTGCCCTCGGGCAAGTATAGATTTGAGCAGATACAATACCGCACAAAAGATAGCTCCAAACTTCGACGTCTCCTCCGGGAACGGCACCTGACGGCTAGGGGCGAGCGAGAGCAGTTAATAGCTCGACTAGAGAATTCAACCATCGACTACAACATGCTGACAGATAAGACCCTTGAACGGATGATCGGAGATCGAGCACTCCAGAATCCCGAGTATGGAACAAAAGAAGAGAAAATCAAACGGCTGAGGATCAATGATAGGCTGGATCGCGACACTGGTTCCTTGCAAGATGTTACTCTCCAACAGAAAATAATTGACCATGAGATGACGATGCATGGACTCTTTTTGAAGGAAGTTTACATTTTAAAATGTAAAAGCTACGCCAAGATGAAGCCTGAGAATCTCATGAAAGCTCTGCAAAAAAGAAATCTGCCTACGAGCGGTAGTACGCACGAATTAATCAAGCGACTTAGAACGTATGAATTCGAGGAAGTCATCGGTGAATTCAACAAAGTTCAAGAGCTCCAAAATGGATTAAAGTTAAAGTTTGAAGAAAGAGTCGGGCATCCAGTAGATATTTCCACGATTGTAGGTGCAAGACAAGATGTGCTCGCATTTGCTGAAGACAGAGTCATCCGAGGATCTACCCCGGTAAGAATACCAGAGGCCAGCGAGGTTGATGAGTTCGACTGGGGAGGAGCCCTCTGCAGCAGTTTGTTGCAGGATAAGCTATTAGAGCTCTGCATGGGGAAGGGGATAGCTGGCGGTACAAACAATGTGGGCATGGGGAGGTTTGGAGATAACGGAAAGATGGATTATGAAAAATAAAGGGTTGCAAGCCTCATTGAAATGTGTGAACAACGCGGATTGGGGGTCAAGAAAATGGCTAAGAAGACTGACCTTGTAAGATTGCTTCATAGGAGTGATGACGAAAGGGAGGAAGTTCCACAAGACACGGTTATGGAAGACAGGACTGTAGAAGGTAGCGACGCGGGTAATCGAACTACAGAGGGCAGCCGTACAGTGAATAACAGCTCTAATTACTTACGTCGAGTTGAGCATGGGATGAGAGGGTCTTTAATGAACTTTTAACAGGGGAGCTTGTGACATGGCTTTATAGTTTGTTAAATCCTCTAAGTTTTGGATAGTCGGGTTAGGAATGTATTACTAGAGAGCAACACTTGTAAACTAAAGCATGACCAGTAAACGGAAGAGCAAGGAACTGGTACGGATCACTTGAGAGAACACTGGCTCTCATGCTTTGAAACAAAACATTCAACACCTAATAAACGAATGAAAATTAGACCCACATAACGCTGTGATGAGTGCTTAGGGAATCTAGGTAGAGCTAGATTCTGATCAACTAATTAAAAGGAGCAAAAAGGAGGCTCAAATCGGCAGAACTATCTGCGTAAATACCACTGGTTTGCAGGCATTGGATTTGCAGATTGCCAACTGCCAGCGCCAATTTCCAAGCTAAGGAAAAGAAAACACTCTCTCAGAGAGACCTTATTTTCGTAAACAGCAGCAATAGGACCTCTGACTTTTTGAGATTTAGTGTTGTGACGTATGATGTTAGACGAGTACAATGCATATCTGGTTGCATCGTTGAAATCCACGTCCTGCATTATAAACACGGTTTCTTCGTAGGTACTCATGAACCCATACTTGCATCGAGTACTCCACATGTACTCGGCGATTTGGCCAAGCCATTTCTGGCGCTTAGCTGGATCTTGCATTGCTCCCGTTAAGTCGTGACACCACGGAGTTTTGACCTCTCCAACCACTCTTATTCCTCCATCGTCTGCTAAACAGGCAATGTCTGGGGTTCTTACTACGCCCTGATGGTTGCAAGAGGCGAAATCTCCAAATCTGCAGAGTATTCCAGTATCTCGATAAACACCCGTAATTGGCTGGCATACGTTCTGGCAAAAACGCGCTTGTACAGAGGCTTCATCTCCAACAAATAGTTGTTCATATGAAATGTGATTTTGTGACACGCCAGGTGTCGGAAGATGCGCCAGTTGGTGTTTACTTAGATTTGCATTATTACAAATCTGTCGAACATCTCGTTCAAAATTGTCCCAGTGATATATATTTGCCACTACTCTCGTTTTATGGATTGCCCTTGAATGTGTAGTATTTGGTCCAATGACCAAATCTGGGATTCGGCTTTCCACCACTCCGCGAGGGGTTTTCGAATAGGCAAAAGGCATCTGTGTGATAAAGTGTCAAATGAAACTTCTAGGATACTAAGAGTCTGTATAAAGAACCAGCTTCTGGATATGTATGAGTAAGAAGCGTCGAATATTCGAAAGTGCGTGAACCTCAAAGGTGAACCTAAAGCAATCTAAAATCATGTATTTATCTAGTCTTAGAAGGCCCTTCGAAGATATATTGTATCTACAAAACTTGGTAATTAAATTAACTAATGCTTAACATAAAATCACATCAAACACAATTATAAACATTTTTAAAAGTTCTATTTTTAAATCTCTTTTAAAATCTTACTTAAGTAGCCATCCACCTCCTCCTGGCACCTCCTCCAGCTCTTGCAAGAACCAACCCTTAAGGCTACGCTCGTTCCATTCATTTAAAGAAGATGCTTGTGACCACGATTTAAAATCAACAAAGTAACTAAAACAACGTTTCTTTTTAGCTTCTGTTGAAAAAGNAAAATTGGTATGATGACTTTTATTAACTTACCACTTCTTATTCACATCATCCCATAAAAGATTGTCGCTACTGTAATCGTCATTAACTACTCCACATCGCCAAGATTCCCTAAAAGAGACTTATCAGACTGTTTCTACTTTTAAAGAAGTTAGAACAGGAGAACATACTTATGTGCAACTTCAAGTGCTTGGCGGATTTCTTCTCGTTTAGAATAAGGTTGTTGACGGAAGTGTTCAATTGGTTTGCCGGGGCATTTCGTCATGAGAAGATAGAGAAGATAACCTCCTGGAACCCACATATCTTCCTCTTGCTTACATTGCATAAAATTGATTAGTGCTGGTGTTGATCTGCAGCCATGTGTTGTAAGAGTTTTGAGTCCTTCTAATTCGTCTTTTGCATATTCTGGAAGGTTGTCGCTGGCTTGCAATGCCCGTGACCGAAGTCTATCAGATTCAGTACCACCATGTGGAATTCTGCGTAAAATAAATTAGCATTAGTTGCGTAACGATAAAATCCTCGGAGGGTAGATAAAATATACGCACTGCATGTGGATCTTTATCACATGTTCAGTTCCAGATCCCCCAACTTCCATGCACGAGAATGGAACCCAGGCTCCAGCAGGATACGTTGGCCCAACTGTTATCGGCCATTGGTTATATCCTTCATCAGCAAGCTTTGCACCTAGTTTCCAAGTAGTAGCTGGCTTGCCATCACGTTCTGGAAAGTCAATTTGCATGCCTTCCCAGAAGTTTCCGAACCAATGCATTTTTGGATACTTGAATTTCAAGAAATCAAAGATGGCACAATCAGAGGAAAATGGAAGAATCTCAATAGGTTAAAAGAGCTTGAAAAAGTCAAATAGATGTGGAGAATGAGGAGTGTAGACTTATTGAAGTTGTGCATGACATAAATGTGACGATTAACTAACTGCTCTAGACTTAGTCTTCGGGTACGGGTCTACTTTATTCCATAGATTCCTTGTACTTCCGTACTGTACTTTAGGCATTCCTTTCCTAGCTTGAGAGCTAATCTGGTCCACTTCATGTTTTGGATTACAGTATACTGAAGTCATATTGCCGTCCGATGCATAAATCTCTAACTTTTCAACCACCAGTTAAGGTTTGACTAACAATTTCATATCTTGTGCTATTTTTATTTGCAACTACTATTCAAAACTCGGGTGTTTCCACTTCTCGAGTCGTTTTATCTACTAAGGCTTGCTCTTAGGATCCAAGCAAGATTTGATCGGTCCGTGAAAGCTTCTACAATGGAATCTGCAATAGCTTTCATCTCTCGAAGGTTAACTGGGACATTTCGGGCTGCAATTCGAATCTTGAATTATGACTTGGAATCTTCTTCGGATTCTGACTCAAATTGCTACTCTGACTGCCACTCTGACTGCCACTCAGGCTGCCACTCAGATTGTCGTTCAGATTGTCGCTTGGATTTTCAAAGAGTATTCGAAGATACTGATAGTGGATTTGACACTGAAGAAGATGCAGCCACTGAGATACCATATGCGTATTTGCCTACCGAAAAGTTATCAAAACTTCCATCAGACATTATTTACATCATTGTTCGATATCTTCCATCGGAATCTGCAGTAATGCTAACGTTAACATGTCGATATTTATTCTACATTCTGGAAGAAAAATATTTGCAACCATTAGATCAATTTGGTGACACTTTTTATAATATTTTATTATTATTCGAACACGAGTTTCCAGATCATATCGCTTGTTATTCATGTTACTGTTTACATCATATCACCAAGCAAAAGGCTATCCAATATATCCCAAAATCACGAAACCAAATTTTTAAAGATTTTCATCTTCACAGTCAGACTGCTCACGAAAGAGTTTACAACCACTCCATGTTCTTTTTTAGCTCAACACTATTCCGAATGGCGATGAAACAATTTCGACAAAAACGAAATGATGCTGAATATTATTTAAACCTTTTATCACCAAAAGAGTTAATATTATACAATCCATCAATTCTTCAATGGAGCTGGTCATTAGCAAAAATATATGGAAATGAATTGTTTATTCGTCGCCAAACAATTTGGACATCGTATCAATTGGAGTTTAACTCATTACAAGCTCAACGTATATGTGCTCATGTTTTAATGCTTTATAAGCACGAGAGAATGTTTTGTTATTATTCATGGTTCCCATTAACTAGAATGGCGACATTTGATCCTCATAGTATGAGAGATTATCATAAGATATTTCAATGCCAGTTTTGTTATACTGAATTTTACATCAGTTTCAAAAACCTTGACAGTAAATCTATTTCGTTGCTTTGTACGGTATGGCACAACTTTGGTGAAGGAAAGTCAACGTTTGATCCAAAATGGTAAAGTTATATAAACGAAGAATTCTTTTTTACGCTTGAGGAAATTGATGAAGTTAACTTTCGACCTGGATCAATCAAGGATACATTTGAGCAAGGATCAGACTTGGGATTCGATCCGCTTATTACTCCCTCAGAAAAAGGAGATCTATTGAGGATTAATAAAGCGCTGAGAAAGAACAGTAAAAGGAAAACCAGCTGTCTAAGAAAGCGTATAGATGAATTTTTCAACCACAGGCGTGATCTATATGTGGGATGTAGGGATCTGTTGAAACCACATGAAGAGATATTAATGAAACATGGGTTCAGTGGCGGTGAACTTGACTTAGTTTAGTTGTGATAATTAAAGTTAGGATAAGTAGTTAGTCAGATTAATTTTAGTAGGAAAAATTCCAATAAGTTAACTCCTAGAGAATATAGCATATTCCTCTGCTAGTGTTTGGTTCTTGTGACATTCAAAGATTAGGTTCGAAATCATTGATTTAAATGATGTGTCGGAATGGATAACAAATTTTGATAGTAGAACGGTTGTAATAATATATTCTCGATGAGAAGGGTGGAGGGGTATACGTATCTTTTGACCGTAATATGTGCCGGAAATTTTCAACATAGGATTAATTCTTCAATAGAATTGTGTCCACCGTAGCAGCTTTATCAATCAATGCTTCCTAAAGACACCAAATAACCTAAGATTCAACAGCAAAAAAATGTATGAAGTACCGAAATCTGTTTATTATGAGCATATTTGTAGATCTGTGCAGGGGACACTGGGAGCAAGTACCACTAAAGTTCGCAAGGACAAATCGAAACAGTATGAAGAGGGCAAAGCCAAATACAGTGGATGGCGAGTCTGTTGCTAATGAATGGTGCATGCTGCGTTAATAGATAGACAAAACTAAGTTGCCTAGAACCACTCCGGTTTATAAAAATATTCAACCAAAATATTTTTCGCTTCAAGTGAGAATACTCCGAGCTACTAAATAGTCACCAAATATGCTTTCTCTCAATACAGATGGAATACCTACAGGAATTTATCTAGGCATCATTGTGATTTATTGATGAAAATGCGCGTTTGCACGAGATGGAGCTTGTCATTTTGTTAGCGCATTGAGAGTACCACTAGCGTAACCCGCCTGGAAACCGTTGTTCAGGTACCCGCAATGAGGCTGAACTGGACGCATGCGATGCCAAGCAGCACAACCACACGTTATTGGACAACCCCGCGTAAATCGAATTAGGGCGATATATCTATCTGATCATCATTACTTGCTTATTAGATATTCTGATAGCTAGAGTTATAGAGTTTTAATGGATTACTTTTGCAAAGTTATTTCATAGAATAAATCGGAATGACAGTATTGCGATTATAGTAGTAAAGGAAGCTCAGCAGGATATGTTAGGAAGAATCAGGATCAAGGGTGGACAAACTAAGGCATTCAACAAAATGAATCAGAATGAGGCAATAATACATATGCGTTTTCCAATATGATTTCCTTTTGTTTTTTCTACAAGGGCTTTGTTGAAAGCAGGGGGTTGTGTAAGCTCTCAAAGAACTGGAAACCTCCTCCAGCTATCTACCACGACGTGTGCTCCCGCAGTTGACCTCTTGGATAGTAAAATCAAATGACCGCAAGCTCTTATTCCCATTTTTGCCTCCCATGTACAAATATCGCACTACAGCCCCCATCCTGCCGCGGAAAAAGGTCTTGAGAAGCATTAATTAGAATCTTCGAAATCTTTTCCGCAGGGAGTTATAAAATCGGATGTAGAATATCCATAGCTCTAGTTTTGCGAACAGTGTTAGAAAACCCATTATGGGAGATATTGTCTTGCTTTAGCTCACCTTTGACCATGCGTTACCGGCCCAGAACCATCCTGTGAGGTAGTTAGTTTTAGGCCTTTCCCTCTCCAAGACTCGACCACGCTACGGGTTTATGTTGCTTACCGGTCTGCATCAACTCTTCTCCCTTGTAGTTGAGTGTGGACGTGCACGTGGCCTTGATTTGCTCTATGGCGTCGTTGAGCTCCTCAACCCTGCAGGGATTGGGATGATAATTGCACATGAAAACATCGGTAGCAATAGCACCGTTCCTGCTACTGCGCATAAACCTCAGGTTGTCTCTCAATTTTGTGCCTCCACGTTCCCAGCATAGATCGTAGAGTGCTTTGAATGCTTCATCAAAAGACGACTTGGATACGTAATCGCCTTCGTTGCATTCAACTCGATGGTCGCCCGGCCAATCGACTGCGGCCGCAGGCGTGACGGCAAGGAAAGACAGCGCAATGGCCTTGAACACAAGCGTACTAACCAACATGTTGAACTCGAGGAAGAAAGAGTTGAACAGCAAAAAGAAGTAAACAGACGACTAGGAAATGGCACAGAGGAAAGAGACAAAGAAGATGGTGTTGATAGGCAAGTATAAACTCAAAGCGGCATAGATTGCTTTCATTCGTAGACCTGAGGAGCTCCCCCATTGCCTTTTGTATGTGGGACTGGCAGGAACAGCATGGGTCACCTCACAAGCGCCAGTTGAATAGGGAGATTCTATATTAAAAGACATCTTCGGTCAAGCCGCCACAAGAACAAGGCTTAGACTTTCCGCTCTCCAGCCGCAGCCGTAGCAGGGGATCAGTGTAGTACTAGTCATGACCTCAAATTCAGTCTTTTCTTTGGCCATAAAGAGAAATTTATTCAAATTCCCCACTTTATTGTTGCTTGATGGATTTTCTGGCAATGCAACATGTCAGCACAAATGATGGGTTAACATGCCCCGTGTGGAAATTTATGAAGTTGACTGGAAGAACAAGGGGGCTCGGCGAGTTTTGCGCTCACCTCACACGTTCCCTTGGCATCTTCTCACTAAATATTCAATGGAGCGATGCCTCGTTCGTTCCAGTGGGATCCAAAAATAGGGATCAGACCTATTGTTCTACAGTACTGAGTTGCCAAGAACTGGAACGCTTGGCTGATGATATTGGAGGGCGTGTTTGGTGTAATGTGATTGGTCAGCCTTATACACATGTAGGTTGATACACGTCCGGTTCGACGACGGTTCGACGACGGTTCGAAAGTTCTTGCCTTGGCTAAGAATGCCACGTTCGCTAAAATTACCCTAATGGATCATCTATTCTAACGACCTGTTGCGTGCATAACTGCGGTCAATTACCAAGGCTCTCACCTTGTAATCACCAGATCCTTCAACACTATCACTAATCATGCAATCTCACAGTATCTTAGAGCTTGTTCGGATTCTTATTGTTTTACTTTTTTTTGATCATTTAAGTATGTAATTCTTAGTTTAATAGATTACTCTACTTACTAGACTGCTGAATTTCAATGTAAAATTAAGTAAAACAACTTCTTAACAATATTAACAACTATACAATTATTTATAATCAAAACAATTTTATTTAATTATTTGTTTATAATCTAATATGTATGCTAATTTTAATAGAATTAACATTTATAGATTATGTAATACTCTTAAATTGTCATGGTTTCATGGGCGAAACCCATATCCTATAGCATTCTAAATATTTGAAAAACTAAAGAATCTTATTTTTAGAGTCATATTAAAATAGCTAATTATTTACTAGAAAGTTACTTTGTACAGTATAATTACATAGTTGTTAATATTGCTAAAAGGTGTTTTTGCTCAATTTTACCCTAAAATTCAGTGGTCTAATAAGCAGGATAATCTGTTAAGCTAAGAATTACATTATACAAATATAAATAAATTTGATTATCTGATATTTTAACTAGTTTAACTTACTTATTCTAGTATATTCAAGTTGATTTCGCTTATGGTAAATCTGATTTTTATTAAGCAAAAGGCCAAGAAAAGGAGCTCTTGGCAAAAGGGGCGCAAAAGCTGAATCCGAACAGGCCTTAAGATACCGTGAGATTGCATGACTGATGGTAGTGTTGAAGGATCTAGTGATTACTGAAGTGAGCCTTGGTACAGTGACTGTCGTTACACACGTAACACGCCTACTCCGAGCTATCAGGAGCGAGTTATGCTTGTTATAGCACCAAACCAAAATGGAATGACAATATGGTTATGGAAAATGGTGTAGGGGCCTGGGGCCTCTGGCCTGGTGTACTCGACTCTTCTGGAGACGCTCCACTGAGCCATCGTAGTCGCAGGGCTCGAAGTCCGAGTCGCTGTGCCATGTATAAAGAGTGAACGGTCTGACTCTCTGCCATATCTCCTCATTCCCTCGTCAAGCAACACTGATAGAAGCTTCAGCTCAAGGCCAAAGTTTGAAAGCAATTCTCTTTTTTTCCCCTTGTTTCCTTTGTGTCTCTTTTGTCATTTTGTCATTTTTCTATTTTCCCGCACAATGACCACTCTGACACCAGCTGCGATTGTTGGCAACATGCACTCTTGGACTATTTTGACCATCGCGGTGGCCGAACTGGCCAGCGCCTTGCCGCACAGCGCCGTCGAGATCGGGCCACCGACCCGCGTGGTTGGGCGACAGACCGACACTCAGGCTGCTGCCGTTTGCCCAAGCACCTTAGCAGCTGATGATCCGGCTTCCTTCCGAAGTGCTGATACCGATATCTACCTTGACGGTTTCCTAAACGCAAATGGCCAAGCTGTCCTCGGTATTTCGTCCTGTATCAAATCAAACGACGTCAGACTAATAGAACTTCAGCGAATGATGGTAACTGGATTGGTCTCATGGACGAGTCAACTACCGACGGTGGTGGCTTCACGAGCAATCTCAACTGCATGTAAGTGAAAAGTTATACTGCTTCGGCAACCATTCCCATCGTCATCAGGCAGCCTATATGCTGCAGAACTTAGCGTTTAACACTTCCCAGGAATTGTCTTATCATACGGCTGCTAACCCATTGTGATCAAATAGTGAACTTGGCGGTCAAACATGCATTGCAACGGATGTCGACTGCAAATTCTTTACGCCGCCGCAAGGTAAGGACAAACCTCGTTCTCCCAAACACATGGTATCTCAGCACAGCTCTAACCACTGGGGTTTATTTTAGTTTGGTGGGTTCGGCGAGAGGCAACACATGCTCATGATTTCTTCACTCACGCGCATGAGGATCTTCAGGATGAAACCATTTACAACATTCTTTCCGTCGACAAGATGGTTGAGGATTTCAACTTCAACAAGCTGGGCCGGGATGATGTGGGTCTTGCTGAGAACATTCTGAAGGCAATCTCCCCCTTTGGCTCCATCTCAGACAAGGCGATTAAGCTGAACGGAGGAAATGGGAGACTTGCTGATAAAGCTGGTCTCGTTGGCGCTTTCATCGGCCTCGCGGGTGCTGGTGTTGCCTTGTTCGATTTCCTTCAGAACGAGAACGGCAACACGCCACCTACGCCCGAGGAGCTCGCAAGAGCTGCTAGCGACGTCTTGAGAGGCTTTTTCAAGAAGACCAACGACATGTTCAATACAATCAATAGGCAACTGTTCCGTGGCCACCCGGACCAAAACGAGCCTTATTTTCTTGGCAACTTCATCGACGGCCTCAAGGGTATCGGCATGAGCCCTAGCGACGATTCTATGCACCACATTACGCAAATCTTTTCAACCGGTGTATTCTTGCCAAATGGCGGGACTAGTCCTATCAAAGACGTGGTCCAGGATGCCATGAAGCTCATGAAGCTTCAGCTTGTCGGCGCAATTTTTGCTGCTCAGGATGTTATCGTCCATCGAAACACGGCAGGCAACGAAGGCTCTTGTAATTCAATCAAAGGCGCCTATTGGGATGGCAGCGCCTGTTTCACCATGATGCATATAACTATTGATAATGGCTATATGATCCAGAAGGACTTTTCCGAAGATGAGATGAACAAGATGATCGACACCAACGGTGATTACGCATTCGACATGGAGCAGCTCTACAAGAACGTACAGTCTTGCAACAACAAGTTTGTCAAGTACCCCGATACCTCTGGTATCGGCCTTAGCTGGGATGGAGATTACCCGCCGTGTGCTTTCCCCCTTCGCTTCTTTGACTGCCCCAACAACCCTTGCAACCTGGAGCTTGATCCCAAGGATCGCTACTACCACACACAATGCTTGGATGGGTAAGCTGAACCGATCTATGCTTGATGGTCTAGTGGGTAGCTTCTATTCATACTACCCGTGAGCATCAATTTTGGCCCGTACTTAGAGCTCCTAACCGCTATGTCAGAGGTCAGAGCGCATGGAGCGGTTACATCAACGTAGTAATTGTATAAGGGAAGGCTTATATGTATGCTTTACAGTTATTATAACTATTACAATTACAACTATAAGATCATATAATATTCTTATTACAGTATAATTATACAAATTATAAAAGCTAGTTGCTTTAAATTATGATTCATTTGCAAAGTATACAGATTGAAAGGTAAAGTATATTCTCCACTGTAAAATTTAGCTACAAAGATCCTTAAAGAGCTATTATAACAATAATCGAAAAATGCTAAATTATTAATTAAAAATGGGTAACAGTTTCCGAGCGAGTAGCAGATCGGTCAACCGTAATTGTCAGTTAATATAGTTAACAAAATAATGCTAAAGAAGACACAAGATTGTATTAAAGTGAAAGCTCTTGAAGAATCGGTTTAAATAGTTTTGTTGTAAGGTAATTACAGTTTATTTAATCTATTTTAACTACAGTAATAATTTGTATGTGATCAAAGGTAGTAATGATACTTAAGGTTGTGCTGTTATCAGTGGTGGTTGTCGATTTACTAAAGCTAAGAGCCGATTTAACTACAGCTTTAATTTAAGAATATATGTTAGTAAGAATGAACACTGCCCTAAATAACATCACTTCAGCATTCTCGACTGAGTCTGACTTAGAATTACATATTTGAAGAGAGTATGTGGTGGGCGAACTAAAGTCCAGAGACTAACATCGGAAACGACAACAGAGGAGGGATATATATAATGGGCTGGGAATGGATGGAATAAGATGGGCACTTGGTTCTACTATATTCATACATGCTGGAATGATTCTGATGGATATACAGATGAAGGTTCTGGTTCTATATAAATGGAGTAACAATTATTTTGGGAACAAAAATTAGAGTAATTTTCAATGATGCGCAAGGTGGCTGGCAAATTAAGGGGTGAGGCTAAGTTACTATGGTTGAAAAAAAAACTTTCTTGTCTACGACGTTGGGCATATTCTGAGGATACAATAATGAGGGTATGTAAGCTCTACTGTTGCGTTGTGGCAACTCGGGGGGAGGAGATATAAATGGAGATATTAGCAAGTGATATTGAAACCCAAGAAGATTGAGGGTTCACCATTGACAACTTCGCTGGTCAGTTCAATTCGCAGTTTCCTAGAGAGTTCCGCAGGCAAAGTAGACAGTTTTGCTAACGAGATCAGTATTTTAAGAACCTCCGAATGTGGATGAACCTCTTCTAAATTCAATTATGATTTACATCTACATGCACGAATGTTTCCGGGGAACCGCTTAGAATTGCATCAACTCTAAGTTATGTCCCTGCCCTCATTTAAAGTTTGGCAGCCTATCACTAATATTTAGTTGCTTTTTAGCAGACAACCCCACTATACAGTAGCTAAAGCACTATAATACTCCATCATGGATCGAAGGATAATTGAACAGACTCTTTCCACAACCATAATTATCATCATTACAACAGAAAATACGAAATAAAGTGAGATTTTCACGCGTCATGGATTGGATTGGAGTTATATTTGAGGTTTTCCCCTTGGTCATTGCCCTTAATGTCAGGTTTTCTGTGGGTTTAGGCACAATATCCACCATTTGAGATCCAGGCATTGATATTTTGAGAGTAGTTGCTAATATTATTATATTACAGGGATTAAGACGCTAGATCGTAGGAGAGCGAGGGGGCTGGAACTCCCATCAATGATACCTGGTAGCAATGATGACTCAATAATTTACAAATTGGGTGGAAGTAGATTATAGAAGTGTTGATGCGTGATCATCATAGTTACGACTGACGATGTTATATGTGTGAAGTAGCAATATTCAGTTGGCCTTCATCTGAATGTTTGGTATCTTTTACGATTATGTTCTCGGGATTATTGATTACATATACCTTTACACAAAGGCTGAGCTATCATAGGGAAAGCTCCTTTGTAGCTCCAACATGTGTTCTTCAACCACTGTAGTTGAAGGAGTTTTTGGATACAGGCTGGATACAATATGTTGTGCGGTTGGTGGACGAGGATTAGCTGCGAAAGGTTTTTAATTGCTGTTTCCTACTGAATAGTAGATGACTAGCAATAGCTTTTCTATGAATAAGATCTATACGTGTATGCATATTCATCCCCTTGCGATTAATTTACCTCTTGTCAATTATCAAAGAACTCGTACTAATAAATGGTGCAGACATCCATACGTCAACAGAGAATACAGCCGTGCTTTTCGACCTCTCCGTCTCCTCAGTTATTCGTAAACCCTGTCTCAATGCTTCCGTTCCACAATCTCAACTAGTTACCAATCTTCCGCGACTTCTGCAAATAGAAACGTTTCATCTTGCATGGGTTTGCTACCAGGGCCTGTTGTACACGAGATGTGTCGCTTAGCAAGCTGGACAGTATCTCGTAAGAACTGAGTTGTGGTGAGAATGACGCTTGGTATGGAGATAATATATACGTTGTGAGATCTCACGAAGATGACAATTGTGTACAATGACGCTAGGATAGTCGAACTACTGGTGAATATAAACGAATAGCCTCTCCAGGACCGTTCTGTATTCTCAGGCTTGCCGGAGAAGAGCTTATCAGCGCGGTATAGAAGGGTGTCCCTGTTGTTGGTGAAGTTGGTTATGGCAGCCATTGTCCGGAAATATTAACTACACAGCTTCATTGCATGATATTCGGGAGGAAGAGAAATCCGAGTGTGGACTAATAAGGAGCCGGTTGTCATTATTGAAGACAACGGAAATCATGGGAATATGGCTACTTACGTACGGTGTCCTCGAACGGATGTATGAACTACCTACAACTATATGTCTAAACCTAAGCTCGAACCTTTTGCTGTTTGTATGAGAAGAGTCTGACTTCTCTTCTAACCTCGTCGTTGCCAGCAAATCTTCGGCCTTTGCCTCTTCAAAATAGTTGGTTGGCAATTGGGCATTACCGCGGTCTTACTATTTTGGAGCTAGATGAGGATTCCTTGAGAGGTGGTGTGCAGGGTTAGAGGCAATATGGAGGATGTCCGCATAGTCAATGCCAGGAATGTAACTATTCGGTGCCGATGCAGTTTGTGTTTGCCTGGTTGCCTAAGTGTCTGATTGCCTCAGGTATATATATGGGCGGTCTTCTATCCGTGCCTTAGGCAGTTGCTGCTCCTCTCCTCGACCCTCCTCTTCTCTCCTTGTTCGTGCTGCGTAAAACAAACTCATTTTCTTTCAGCCTGGGGGGTGTAAAAGGTTAAAGCTTCAGATATAAATGTGTGTGTGCTCCTATGACTTCTCCTCGCTACCGAAACCAAGCACTACCGCTGTGAGCCCGACTTCNTTTTTTTAACTTTGGTGGACATCGTTTGATTCAAAGCTGATGAGTATTCCTGACAGCATATTTTCCTTTATAGATTACCCAAAGTCTGTGGAAAGGTGTATCAGGATGTAAACTTGAAACCCGGGATCTAAATCTAGTCTCGAGACAAGCTCTCAATCCTTGCACTTGCCCTCATAAAGAATTGCTAGGTGAATATTGTTCCGAGCGCACTGTATACGACTTTGTCTCCAGGATGGCAGCCGTCTCGCTATGATTATCCACGTCCTTTTTTGACGTGTCCACCGCAGTGGAGGACTCGATTTCTACCTTATTGCGCCCTTCGTCCGGGTAGAGCTTCAACTCTAAGGGATCTGGAAACCGCTCGTATTGATTTCGCTTTCGTGACCGGCTGTGGGGGTTGTCGGAAGGTTGACGACCCCTTGTTGGTTCGTGGGATTGAGAGACGGTGGAGTCATCAAAGATGCGTGGGAATATGTGTCTGAGGAAACGAAGCATCGTGGGCATCGAACCGCAGATGATGAACAGGTTGCCTTCGATGAAGCTATGATGATGGGGTTAAGACTGGGATGCCAATTAAGGAGGCTTGGGCATTGCAGGGAGGTACTGTACTCACGTCCATACATCTGCCGGAGCTGCATCCCACGAAATGTCGGTGCTCCTGAGGGTTGCTGGCAGATAGACGAGTCGGACAATCGAGGTCGCAATCGTCCTGTGCCATTGTTCATCAATATCTAGGGCCTACGCCGGACGAGTTCGGCACGCGGGGGACGACTTACAATGACCCAATGCCGAAGATGGCGATGGCAGCAAGCTTCCGCGATCGTGGCATGTGGAGCTTGAGGACCATCGGGGTGGGCAGCATGAAGAGCATGATGTCCGTGATGATATTAGACACCGCTGTAGCCATGTACAAGACCCCGGCGTCCAAACAGTATCCCGATTCGATCGTGAAGTCAAAGGCTCGGCGAACGGGGCGGCAGTGAAAGAACATGAGGAAGGTGATGATGGATGTATAGAGAGCAACAACGACGATGCTGAACCAGGCACCGATGCGGAACCATTTCTGCGGCGACAGCTGGAGGTAGACCACCAGCAGCGACAGTTTCGTGAAGCCGTTGCACATCTGGTAGACGGGGGCGGTAACGTATGTGACCTGTGCCAACGTCGTCAGTTCCAATTCAAGTCGGTGAGCGCCGTCTGCGGGACGTACCACCGAGTAGCTCTCGAATCTTGTGAGTGGCATTTCCCACACATGGGCACACATGCCACCCTGGACGATGGAGTCTGCGAGGGCATTGTCAGTACTGTAACGCTCTCTAGACGCAATGAGATCGGGTGTAGGTGATCTTACGGGTCAGCATGGCCTGGGTGATCAATGACATTGCCTATAGTTGTTGTTAGTCGTCTTCATCACACAAAGTCGCAGTGACAGCGTGGAGAGCCCACGAACCCATCCGATGAATATGAATACTGGAGAAGTAAGCAGACGAACTCTTACGGGGAGCTCTGGATAGTTGATACTCACAATCATCGAGCTGCAAACCCTTGGCGAGATAGCACTTGGTGTAGAAGCGCTGGCACAGGGCCAGAAAGGCCAGAGGAGCTCCCAAACCGAACACCAGGAAGTGGGCCAGCCGTTTGTTCTGGGCTGGATGGTCGAAATCCGGCACGATGCCCAGTGGTGGCAGCACCAACACTGTAACGCCGTCGACGACAGGATATCCCGACATATCTCATGGACGAAGGCAGGTACAGTTACAGTGACAGTGAGTGAGAGAACAGCGAGCGTACAAGAGACGCCGGACTTGGCGGCCCTTGGTGAACACTGATTGACACTGATTGACACTGATTGACACCGATTGACACCGATTGACACTGATGGGCAGTGCTGTGGACAAGCAAAAGCAAAGATACGGAGCCCTGGAAAGGCGATCGTGGTCCAGCAGCCTGGCAGTTGGGTACATATACTACCATCCCCATTAAACACTTCACACATACAGTACTGCAAGGCCCTGGTTGAGTGTAGATATTGATCTGCGTTTTCGAACCCTTTTCCCCATCTTCCAATCTCGCCACGGGCGCTGCATGTTCGTACGAAGTTGGCGACTGGGGGAGCTGGTCCAGAGAGTTTTCACCTATACGGAATAGGTTTAATGCTGTAGTTGCTGGTACGCTCGGACGGTGTTACGTCTGATGTACATCATTACTGTACACAGTAAGTAAGCAACCCTATCCAGTACGATTGCCATACAATTTATAACTGATGTGGACTAGTCCAGACCCGGCGCCATTAACCTTGACATTCATTAGTTTCTACAGCACGGTACAACCGAGTACTAACTGAGAACTAACTGAGCGCCGTTGACCGCCAAATCGCCTTCCTCCACTCTTAGCCGACGCCAAACATCGCAGCGCAGCGGGAGGCTGGGGAAGAGGCACATCCCACTGCCCTGGATCAGGGCATAAAGGGACCGCGCAGGGACCGCGCAGGAGAGTTTGTTTCTCTTTTCTCCTTCTCGTAATTACTACCGCAGCTCTTCTGCTGCTCTTCTTGTCGTATACACTGTAGATCGTGTGTCTCACTTCTCCTCCATCACCATGAAATCCTCCATAGCGGCATCACTCGCGACTCTCGCGGCCACGGCGATCGCGACGTCGAATCCTCAGCAAGTCTGCGTAGGTTCACGCGGTTCTTTTTTTTTTTCGTCCCATCTTTTCATATCTTCCCGTTCCTTCTGGCTCTCAATTGGCCTGGCGGTAACACTGACACTGACCTGTGTCAAAGTGCGCGGCTCTTGCGGCAGATCAGCATCTGCATAGCAAGGTCCTCCTGCCAGACACCGCGGCGTACAATGCAGAGTTAGAGACGTACTACTCGGCCAATGCGGCGCAAGACGCCTGGTGTATGGTCCTGCCGGTGAGCACGGTGGATGTGCAGGCCACAGTGAAGATCTTAACCAAGGAGCAATGCCCGTTCGGTATCAGGGCCGGTGGCCACTCAGCGTGGAAGGGATCCAACGGCATCGCTGACGGTGTAACCGTCGACTTCAGCTACATGAACACGACCAGCTACAATCCCGACACTGGAATTGTCTCGATCCAGCCCGGTGCACGATGGGGTTCAGTGTATGAGTTCATCGATCCATACAACGTCACGGTTGTCGGCGGGCGGACGTCGGTTGTTGGTGTTGGCGGCTTCACCACCGGTGGCGGCGTAAGTGTTTTTCGACATACATATATATATATACCGACCAGCGAACCCTGGCCAACAACTGACAACTTTCCAGTATTCCTTCCACAGCAACTCTCGCGGCTTTGCCTGCGATAATGTCGTCAACTGGGAGATTGTTCTTGCCAACGGCACCGTCGTCAACGCCAATGCCAGCGCAAATCCTGACCTCTGGAAGGCCCAGAAGGGCGGCTCTGGGAACCTGGGCTTCGTCACCCGAATTGATCAGCGTAAGCAATGGTNCCCCCCCCTTTTTTACCATAGGCCATTAAAAAGGTCAACATCCACATATGTGAAGTAAAAACAAAAATGATGGGCTATACAGTGAGGCTGATAATGTAACTTCAGAGTCTGTCGATGGCACCCAACTGTGGGGTGGCTTCACCAGCTACAACCTGAGCGAGACAGACAACGTCTTCGATGCCTACATCGACTTTGTGGAGAACACCCCAGAGAACTCTCCCGATCAGACCATCATTGCCCTCTACTACGACAATACGGGATTCGCCGTTCGATCCATCTTAACCAACAACCAAGGCATTGCGAATGCTCCCGCTTTCAACGGCTTCCTTGCACTGCCTAACATCTCAAGCACCTTGTCCGTGGGACCCGAATCTGAGATCATCCCCCAGTTCAGCGGTCCCACGCCTCTGGGTCTCTAGTAAGTTCAGCATACACATCCCTGCTTCTGCTTATCAGTCTTATATAATAATCATCGACTAACACCTTAACTTAATTACAGCGCCAACTGGTTCACGGGTATGGCCACCAACAGCTTCGAGGCTCTAACCATCATCAACAACCTGCATGCTGAATACGTCGCCAAGATCGTAGCCGCCGCAACCAACTCGAACTTTAGCACCCTCATTGAGTTCCAGCCCATCACCAATTCCATGGTCCAGAACAGCAACAACCGCGGGGGGAACATCCTCGGTCTGGAGCCCATCGTCGCAGATGGCCCGGTCCTCATGTGGCTGGTCTCACTAACCGTTGACACCGAGGAGAACCAGGTGATCATCCTCCCCATTGTACGCGATTTCGTCGCTGCCATCAACCAGAGCCTGCAACAGGCCGGACAATTTGTTGACTGGGTCTACCTCAACTACGCCTGGGGTGATCAGAAGCCGTATAGCCACTACGGACAAGCCAACCTTGACACGCTGACGACCGTGTCGCACAACTACGATCCTAACGGTGTGTTCCAGAAGCTGCACCAGACCGGCTTCAAGTTTAGCTAGAGAGGAGCTGTGCCGGAACTATGCTATAAAAAGGATATTACAGTATCAACTGTTTTAGAGGCTTGGCTTTTCTATTTAGATGATGCTTTATGATAACGATAGTTTTATGATAGCGATAGCTTTATGATAACGATACTGCATTTACTCACGAAGAAATGTCTCAAACTATCTAAGTGACTCGTATTTGCTAATGTATTATAATTCATCACTGACATCGCAGCTAATTCAGGCAGGATCTGCTCATCCTCGGCTCAGATTAAAGTGGCCGCTGCTCATCTCTACGAACTAAAACGGAACTGGCACGAGAAAAAATTACTATAGAGTTTGGGGGCTTTCTTTGGAGTTTTTGCCTAACAATCTGTACACGCGTCATTTACATCTCCCACTCAGTTTACCACCACATTATATTTCTTGCTCATCATTATCATGATACACTGGCTCAGGCAAGCATCCAAGGTTCATCATTACTGTAAGGCATGCAAATGTACGCATCAAGTTCTTAAAGTGTTGTATAATTTGCATGTAATAAGAATTTTACCAACACCTTATGCGCTAACGTTCCTGTGCTGGAGGCCATCACAGAAAAGTCTACTAGCTCTCCCCTATCTGCCTCCTGGCCTTCATATACACTGCAAGTATTCGGAATCACCTCCACGCGGTCTCGGACATGTATTCGGCTACTTTCGTAACCCCAACAACGTCCTGAATATATATCTCCGGATCTGGCTCCGAGGATAGCCCATCATCATCTGACTCTTCTGTCTGGAAGAAGCTCGTCGAATTTGCCCTGCTCTAATGTGTGCTTACGTTGTTGCCCAGAAGAAATTGCAGCCGAAGTGCAATATTGCGACATATGGCTAGATACCAACGATACATTTGTTATCTTCCGTCTCTCTAACTCGAAGTGGAGCTGTCACTGTCATCACAATTTTCATGCTCCTCAGATCGGAGAAGATCCAGGGCTTGAGATGCAGAAATACGATCTGATGGTCTGAATCTCATCAATCCTTTGATCACTAGAAGCAGGTGTTTCAGAGCCGGTTTCTGCACCTTTTCGTTGAATTTTTGCTCGCGCTTCGACTTAGATGAGGTGGCGTTCTCTGATAACTCTGAAAAGTGTTAGCTATGTGTTTGCATATTAGACGCAAGCTATTTGCATGATGTAAGAGTAAATACGATGGTGCCAAAAATATTATGACAATTTAAATGAATACTTACTTGTGGCCGGTTTAAGGTTAGAATTCAGTTTCATATATTCCCATTTTGGTATCCATTCTGTTGGCAAAGGTTCCACAAAATCAATCATCTGGCGAACCAAGAGCTCATCATCATTTCCGAGAGACATGAAAGGTGTGGAGAGAAATAGAAATAATAGATCTGTGTAATGATGATTAGTATTATTTGAAAATAGAAGAGATCCATACCATAAGGCCTGCGCGTCACAAGTCTACTCTATAATCAAGGCTTTCTGCGAAAATAGACTCCGGCGCTTTCAGATTCAGCGGTTGAGCAAGTTCTTTCACTTCTGTCGATCGGAGAAAAGACTCTCCAAAGTCAATAAGCTTCAGATCCTCCTTATTCTCGTATGTCCATTTATTCCACTGTACTACCTCCACCGGATGTTCTGGTAAGCCTTTGTCTATTAGCTTTTTATCAAGTCGAACTAATCTGTGCATTTTCGGTTTGCCTATAATTTTAAAAATATCCTTTTGTGTTAAATTTGACAGGGATTTCGAAGTAAAGGCAATATTGTTACCATTTATATCTATCCAGTTAATATAAGCTATGAAGGAGAAGGCTTGAATGACATACCCCCCATGTGCCAAACCAGCCTCGTGCATGAAGCTAATGGCTTCTAACAGTTGTCTGGACATTCGTATTATGGTGTTTGTTGCCAGACGCTCTCCAGTCGCTCGGTAATCTTCGGAGATCATGTTCACCGAAGGGCCCAGTAACTCAAATACAAGACATTGATGATCGCCATTAGGTCCCTGGTGGATGAAATGATCAAGTATCTGGACGATATGCTTGTTTCCTTGAGTAAGTTCATTTAGCTGCTGAAGATTGTAAAGTTCTGCGGAACGTTCAGTGCAATCTGCGGTCATGATTTTAATGGAGACCCATTGATTCCGCCTTGAGAGTGTTAGATCATGAGAGCTTCTAGATCAGATTAAGGAAGTACATATTATCCTTTGCCAGCCATACTGTAGAAACCCCACCAAACCCGAGTTTGTGGCAGACTTCGTAGCGGCCTTCATTGAAAGTATCCCCAAGGGAAACTGGATGGTATCCGCCAAGCTTATACTTAAATATCTTTTCTTGGGTGTAAAGAAGATTCGATGGACGATAAGCCTCCAAGGCCTCCATGGCGTCGACTACAGCACATAAAGAAGCAGTTGAGAGATAGAGAAAACTCTTGGGGTGCAAGAGTTTTCACAACTTTCATATGTTCCTTGGCCTTACCTAAATCCACTTAGCAGTTAGCTAAATCCAACTTGCCAATGTATATATGAGTATAGCCTCTCATAACACAGCACCACAGGCCTCAAACTTCAGGAAATTTATTTAACGGCCATAATCAACTAACTTTTAGGCATCTAAGTAATGAAATATAAATTTATTATAATCGCTGTTGTAAATATTTATTTGACTTTTAATAAAAGCAAGTACTTTAAGAACTAAATCCGCTTATAAATTGAGCGCCTGAGGCTTTAAGACACCTATCGCGTTAACAATATTAGTAAGAGTGTCACGGTTGTAACTTATTATATGGAGGTTGTAAAATGCAATTGTTGTATGGTTACCGTACAGTGAAGTATGAAAGAATTTTCATACTAGCCGGCAATTATATAACCACCAAATTGAAGTAGTTATAATATTAACTTATCTCATAAAATAAAAGTTAAAGTTAAAGTCAAAGTTAAAGGATGGAAACATGGCTTGTTATATGGCTATAATGCCAAAAATACGGCTTCTTTTACAAAAAAGNAAAAAATTTTCTCATATATGTCGCTGCCGGATTCGTTGCTACACAGATTGCACNTTTTTACAACATGTCGTCCATTTTCAGCGTACTGGTCCGTCCCAGCAATAAGTGGTGAGTGTTACCGTCCGCATTTAGGAATATGTCTTGTTCAAGACACAGTTCTTTTATTCTTCAATATCCGCTAACATCTACTAGATCAATGCTGGTCATACTCCCACTTCGAAATAGTCGAAGCAACCTTTAATATTAGCGCCGACGTGATGGTACTCCTCGTTGCGATCCCCCTTCTCATGAAGCTTCGTGTTCCAATCCAGCAAAAACTCATTCTACTTTGTGTCTTTGGCATGGGTCTCTTTGTCATCGTCGCCGCTATCCTTACTAAAGTCTACTCTCTCGATGAGAACCTGGTCTCATACGCTTACCTCAACTGGTATTTCCGGGAAGCTAGTGTCAGCGTTTACGTTTCAAATGGCCCCGCGATATGGGCCCTCATAAGAGATATCTTCCCCAGTATCAGGTATTGGGGATACCAGCCCCGAACGACCGACTTCTCGAGTTATGTTAACGGGGCGCGANGGGGGGACAAGCAAAGCGGCGACTTGGGGGAAGGGAACCAGTCGGAGTACTACAGGAGGAGCGTCGAGGGGAATGGGCAGCAGAAGTAACGACCCTTTAGAGTTGTTTGACAGGCTTGATTCCAAGAATTCCGATGAAGGGGAGGAGATGGATATTGGCAGGGTAGAGAGCCAAGAACACATAATCCCTATACAAAGGGAAGAGGAGAGCAACAGGGAAGGGAGGGAGGGCCTGAAGATCTATAAGGATGTGACATTCAGCGTCACCGAGAGCTCGCGGCCACCTCCACGACCGCCTCAGTAAAGGGAGGTAGCATTGTGATGCCTTTCTTTATTAATGACTTCTTTCCTTTTCTCTTTTCCCAACTGGTTTCAGCACGTGGTTATCGAATGAAGGAGGAGGCGGTCGAATGGATGCGTCGTTTCCTCCAATACTTTTTGTATATGCATAATGAGATGAACTTCATATTTCATGGCGAGGGTTTTATTTTGATATGACATTAGGCGTCATAGCGGGAGGGGGTTTTTGTTGGAATTTGGGACTTTTTGGATACCTTTTGCATGTCCAATTATCTGCACTACTTAGTGGCATGGCCATAGCACTAATTTATGAATATATATTATGAATACTCCATTGATTATTCTCTTCTCATCAAGGCCTTCTCTATATCTACAAGTTAGCCATTGAACATTTCACCAGAATAGTGGACTGAAAGCCTAGATAGAGATATAGAGAAAGAGAGGAAAGAGACGTGAGTCCAGTCCACGAATTCAAGACATGGTTATCTAACTTACGTCAATCTCCCGTATATCAACAACATACAGACTTTACAGGTCCAAATACTCATAACCATGACCTCCTCACTTATTAAGACCCACTTACTCCCCGCTACCCTCTCCGCCGTGATCGCCGGTGTTAGGGCTTGTATTTCCTCCGGTGTCATGAAGTTTGAGCCTCCACCAAAGATAATTTTATTAATGGATACCACAAGGAGAGTGTACCATGGTATTACCGTAATCATTACCCAATCGTCTGTTCGTAAATTGCGGATGCCGAGGCGACGGGCTTGGGATGCTCTGTTTATGCAAGTCAGTAATGCGATAGTAAACAGATGGTGTTTGACAAGGAAAATAGAATAGCAGGACAAGGGAATCTCAAAAAAGCAACTCTTCAATTTGCCATTTAAGACTGACAAGTGTAAAAGAAAGACTCACAATCTTGCCAAGATAAAGAGCATCCCAAACCCGTACTCAGTCCATGTTTCCACGGCGAATTCGCTGCTGGAGAAACTCTCCGCCATCTCCGATCCCTAGATCCTCCTCCCACCTCTTTTCCTTCTCGATCTCGTTTCCAACCCCGCTGACCTCCACTTCCCCAAGCCCTGTATTCAAAATAAGGTAGGTTGGCCTATGTATCCTCTCCCCGCCTCGTAGGCGTAGGCGACAAAATTGAAAGAAATCCGATCCCAAAGCGAAATGGAACACCCAGGAACCGGTGGCTAGTTTCCCGGAATTGTGTGGAAACTTAGTAGTAGAAATCGAGGATAAGAACGCTGCGGCGGGTTTGTTGGTATGCACGACTCTCTTCGTGGATAACTCGTAATATCTAAAAATGCAAGATGCAAAATCCACCAGTCCCACCCAGATTACCCTTAATGTGAATTCGACAAAAAACTCCAGACTCCCCGATGTGTTGCTTGTTACTATGCAACTATGTTCTTTCCATTAGGTGTGTCGTAATGTCGAAGGGTAATAAGATAAAAGGGATTGTTCGCTCGAATATTGTTGTGCTGCAATTGATCGATCAATGCTGCGTCCTTCGTGTCCTCCGTAAATGCTATTTTTATCCTCCTCCGGAATATTGCTCTGTCAATACCAGTCCGTCCAAACATCCAGCAATATTGAGGTCATTCGTAGTTAAGACTTAGACCACACTCCTGTGAAGAGACAGTGAAATATTAAGCGGAAGGAAGAGCATAGATCCTTTCGGTCAGACACTGGGGAATCTACTCCTCAAAAAGTAGATCCTTATCGAATGTAGCATCTACCAACCACTGCGAAGGCGTCATCAGGGATTTACCAAGCCCTAAAGTACCGCAATTATAACCGGGAGAAGGGGTTCCGATGTGGGATTATGCGCGAGAGGCGGGGGTTATGGTTTTCAACAATAATGTCGCAATAATGTAAGTGCGTGTGTGTAAATAGAATTGTGTCTCTTAAGATGTGTTAGTCACGCTACAGTATCCCACAAGTTTGAGCCTGCATGAAGAGGAGTGTAGCACCGGTACAATACTGTAGTTTCAACCGTTTTTGGAACAGATAAGAAACTGACCTTGGTTGGAGATTACCACAACAGACAGAGCTCCAAGCACGACCGATCCACTGCGCCCTCCTGAAAGCAGTCTACTGCTTACACAGATCGACAACCAGCATTTCCCCAAAGTCAAGGACTTTCCCCGGTCACAAGCTTCGTTCCTGGCTTTCAACGGAAGAATTCCCGGTCGGCGGTTGTCCTGAACCATTGCTGAGCCTACCCGTTTCTTAGACTCCGAGTTCCTAAGGTCTCTGGGCTGTTGAGCTTGCTTCATTAGCCAGACCACTGAGGACAAAAAGAGGTCGCGTGGGCGCTGGGAAGGCGCCGTAATTCAGCCACTGCCGATAGGTGGGATCCATTGAAGAAATTGCGCCAGGATTGTGATTTCAACGAGGCCAATAACCGTGATTGTTGAATGGGGGCTTCTAGATCGGAACACAGGGGAAGCCAGTTCCGCGGCATCAGGTCTACTGTATCAGTGACCAATCACCCCGGTCCCAAGATTTCCAGCATTCCAACACCAGGGTTGACGCCCTCTCTCCGTTGGTGCAAACGAGGGTCGAGGCGTAGCAAGCTACAGGGCCGAGGATACTCGTGCTCCGTAGAGTGAACGGAGAGGGGATAGGGGATTTTTCCCACCACATCCACTTGGTGCTGCCGCAAATTAGAGCTCCCAAGAGTCTACTGTATTAGTCTATCCGCAGAAGTGTCCGTTTCTTATTCTCCGTGCCGGAACCAACTTAGCCAAGCAATCAGCTCATAGGGCAGCCACGGGATTTCCCCTCGAGTTTGATACTCGGGCTTTGGCGCTCACAGCGCTGGATTCAATGCATATCAGTGCTGCATTCGGTACCACGCATTGTCCAGAACGAGGACCTTTTCGCTGTCGGCAGTTCAGTGGGCCGGTGAGTCCCCAATTTGCCACGCGGTACACACCCTCCCACGCCTCCGACCTCCCAGCCTCCGTCGCACCGTCCAGCGTTGTACTGTATTACCATACCGTATTGGATGGCACACAGATACCTTAACAGGCCTGGAAGTTGCAGCCGGTACCGTACCATCGCACGCAGCAGCAATGACAGAGACTGGTCCAGGTAGTACAGTAGTGGAGAGCACAGGAGCTTCCTCGGCTGACACCATCAAAAATATCCCTCATTATTGTCGCTCGGCGTGGTTGGTAGCTTGTACCTTGCGGGTACGACTCTTTTTCTCAAGCTCTCGCCTTCTGCTTGCCATCTGCTCCAGCCTCTGATAAAGCCCCAATTAATCCTTTTCGATCTGTCGTGCATTCGTCGTTTTATTAGCGGAGTTTTCGCAGGACATAGATATTTCCACAAACAGAATTAGGAGGAAAAAAATGGAAACCGCTGGCGAAGGTGGAGAAAGAGATAGTACATTTCCGGTAGATGATCTTCATCCTCGGTCTTGATAACGAATTGAGAACTGTCCATAACTGTGTGTTGAGTGCTGACCAGCCCAGCTCCACCTTTGAACCCTCCCCGACTCCAAGCTCCTGCCACAAAGTAGAAGGTACTACAAAGTAGTTATCACGTTGAGTAACAGTATCACGTTGAGTAACAGTATCACGTATCGCCCAAACAGCTGGCAGCCAAGCAAGAATAAACGCCCTCAATCTCAGGCGTGCCTGCATGGTGCAAAGGAGTCCACCGTGAATGTTTAAACTCCTCCAGTTGCTAAAAAACCCCTACATCTGCCACACATCTCCGTGATCCCTTTTTTCTTCTTCCTGCAGCTGGTGCGTGTGGCTACTACTCTGCAAAGCAGCATTATCTGAAACTTTAAGATCGGCTGAGTCCGACCCTGAATCTGGTGTGTGCTTTGATTCCCCTTCGTACAACCAATCCTGCGTCTCACCCACAGCTCTTTGCTCCTGTGGTCCTGACTGTACCTTGGACCTTGGACCTTGGGACCACCGTTTAATCATTCCGTCCAGCTTCCTCGTTGGTGCTTGGTGTTCTTTGCAACCTCCTGAACCATCCCGCTGGTAACGTGGCTCTGGATCCACGCTTTCTGCCCTGGCACTGTTGATTCTGTGCGCGTGTCAGTGTGAGAGAGTGTTCCAGAACGCAGGAGAGAAGGAGACCAAGACAAATCTAGATTGCTGCAAGACAAACGCTTTGTTCGCGTCCGCAACTCCCACGCGCTTTTCGAACAACGCCAGCAGCCAGTCGGTCCCCCCGACGCAATGGAGACGGGAGCAAAAGAAATGACGACGGAGAAGGCACCGAGTGATCAGCAGCAGAATGCAACAATTGCTGGATCTGAAGGCTCGACACACGATGCTGAGACACAGAAGGGTCTTGGTGCGAGTGATGTCGAAGCTGGGGCTGGTGGTGCATTCATTAATGCGTCTGGACATCGCCAGGAGCTCGAACGCAATTTTCATCTGCTGAATATCTGCGGATTGGGCGTGACGAGTGGGAATACGTGGATTGCCATTGGTGGTAGCATTGTGAGTTCATATTTTCTTACATTGGGGTTTTTTATTGTGTTAGTGATCATGGTTGTGGTGGTGGTTTTGTTTTATCGCGGGGTTTGTTTTGAGGTTTCGAGAGAAAGGTGAAGGTGAACAGAAACGGAGCTTCCGGCTACGTCGAAAATCCACGAGTTTATTCGTAGTTTTTGGGTATGCTATGCTTGGCATGATTATAGTTTCTATTTTGTTTCAGAACATAAGTACTAGAGAAGCCATTGCTAACCGTTGCGCGTGCAGGTCGTTGCTATCTACAATGGCGGTCCCCCTGGTGCCATCTATGAATTGTATGTTTGAACCCCTTTTTTCTTCGATTGAAGCTTCCAGACATATGCATAATGGTCTAGTTGCCTAGACACTCATATTCTAGAAATGTATATTTCAAGCTAACGATTCTCATTTGAATAGCATCGCGTCGTCATTCTTCTACTGGTTCATCGCAGCCTCCATTGCGGAGCTGGCCTCTGCCATGCCATCCTCTGGAGGAGTCTATCACTGGGCATCTGTGACTGGAGGTTGCTATGGTCGAGTCATTGGGTTCTTTGCTGGCTGGTGGAACTTCCTTGCGTGGATTTTTGGATGTGTGGGCACTGCTCAGATCGTTGGTGCGCAAGTCGTATCCATGTATGCGCTATTCCATCCTGGATTTGAGATCCAGCGATGGCAGGTCTTCATTGCATACTTGATCTGTATCTGGGCATGTTGCTTTATCGTGCTTTTCGCAAATCGTGCGTTGCCATCCATTGAGGCTATTGGAGGGGCACTGGTATTGGCCGGCTTCCTCATCACTGTCATTGTGGTGGTAGTTATGCCCCATGTTAAGGGACTAGGATATGCAAGCACCGCGTTTGTATGGACGGAATGGCAGAATGAGACTGGGTATGGGAGTGATGGCTTTACTTTTTGTCTAGGCTTGCTGAATGGTGCATTTGCTGTGGGCACACCAGATGTTATCAGCCATCTTGCAGAGGAAGTTCCTAAGTATGTAAACACCCACCCTGTCCCTTGATTCACGTAATATCCTCTCTACGTTTACTTACCTACTTTTTACYTTTTTTTAGCCCCTCCAGAAACATTCCCAAAGCCATTCTTGCCCAATATATTATCGGCTTCTTCACAGCCTTCTTCTATCTGATAGCAATCTTCTACGGTATCACCGATCTCGACGCTGTGCTCGAGTCGACTTATCTATTCCCTCTCACCGAGATCTACCGACAATGCACTGGATCAGCTGGAGGCTCTCTCGGTCTCCTCATTCTCGCATTCCTACCCTCCTTGGTTGCAGTCATTGGTTGCTATCTCACCTCATCCCGTGTATTCTGGACTCTGGCGAGAGATAACGCAACCCCGTTCAGCAAGTTCTTTGGAACGGTTAACGAAAAACACCACAACCCATTCAATTCGATTGTGCTGTGTGGAGTCATTTGTACGATCCTAGGCTGCATCTATGTCGGCTCCAGCACCGCCTTCTCTGCCTTCGTCAGCTCATTCGTAGTTCTGTCAACGCTCTCCTACCTTGCAGCAATCCTCCCTCACCTGCTGTCCAAGAGGAAAAACGTCACTCCCGGATGGTTCTGGATGAAAGGTGCTATCGGATTCGTCGTCAATGCTGTCGCATGTGGATTTATCATGGTGTTCATCGTCATATTCTGCTTCCCATTCGCGCTCCCG
Source organism: Scytalidium lignicola (assembly GCA_002812745.2). NCBI lineage: Eukaryota > Fungi > Ascomycota > Leotiomycetes > Scytalidium > Scytalidium lignicola. Next base: position 58,693 of record NCSJ02000010.1, read on the forward strand.
GTTGATGCCCAGAGCATGAACTACACCTGTTTAATCACTGGTGGATTGAGCATCTTTGTGGCAGCCTGGTGGTTTGTTAGGAAGAATAATTATGAAGGACCGCATTTCGTTAGTTTGGCCAGCGAACTACTTGCTAAAGACGCGGCCTAAGGCAACTTTTAACGCAAATCATGTTTGGAGTTTGAGGCGCATTCGAAAGGACACTTTTAGCCTATGTTTTCAAGGAGCTTAAGGGTGCATATCCGCTCCTAGTCTTTTAGATATTGTGGTCTATTCAAAGTTGCCCTGCTTATATATTTTCAACGACACGATAACGCTTTCACGTTATACGGAAGTAATTACGATTCATGACCTAGTTGTAGACGGTTAGTTCTGAGTAGCAGAGCTACCCTTACGATAATGATGGCTTAAATTCAACTATTTTTACTGGCTCTTTGCCAGGTACTGCACCTAAATATGTATTTCCATGTGATATCGTGCTTCCTCTTCTAGTCTCAAGCCTTCTGCTCAAGTTAGCCAGGCCAGTAATCCAATAATAGTCATCCAACCTATGAGTTTGGAATATATACTAAAGTCAGATGATGCAAACCTTGACTAGATTGGGCCATAGTGGCATCTAGCACTTATTCTGCATGTAAGAAAGATATGCAGTGGGTATGTACAGTATGGTGCTTACTGCACGTGTTGCAGTACCTTAATCCCTACTCTCTGCCTCAGAATATATTCGCCCCTAGTTCCTTGTTCAGACCTATTTACCTGGGTACAGGATATATTCCAGACACGGAGTTAAAGTCTTTACCGAACTCCGCCTCCGCTCCAAGACCCATTACTAATAAACGATCGATTGATTCTCGTTCTACAGGATATTGTAAACAATTTGTAAATTACAAGCAGATTGATTGATCGCCCGGTTCAAAATGAAAATCGTGTTAACTGGAGCTACGGGGTTTATTGGCGGCGAACTTCTAGAGCAATGTCTCAAAACCCCCTCCATCACGTCCATCATTGCTCTCTCTCGCAGACAGATTGCGACAAAAGAAGCTATCGATCCAAAGCTTAAAGTTATAATTTTAGAGGACTTTAATACATATCCGGATCATATAATACAGGAACTAAAGGGAGCTGACGCGTGCATATGGTATCTACCCTTCCCAGCCGGATAGTATATATGAAAATCAATCTGGACAGCTCTCTTGGCTAATCATTAATATAGGGCATTGGGCAAGGCACGGATAGATGATAACAATTTGGCTCGGAAGATCCATGTTGACTATCCTCTTGTTGCCGCGAAGATCTTCACTTCGATCAATTCCTCCTCTGAAGACAACACCGCAAAGAAGTTCCGCTTCGTATTCTTAAGCGGCGGGGCAGCTGAGAGGGATCAAACGAAGCCCTTGTGGTTCATGCAAGACTATCGACGAATTCGTGTGAGTTTTTGAGTCGTTTGATTTCTATTGAATTGTAAGATATGCAATTAACGTAAGTGGGCATACAGGGGCAAGCAGAGAATGAACTTCTCGCATATGCCAAAGAGCATATGAATACTTTTGAATCTTTCATCTTGAGGCCAGGTATGGTACGCTCAAAAGAGACCACCCTGAAAAGCTTGGCCTTAAACTTGACTCCGTCAGTCAGAGTGGATGTCCTCGCGGTGGCAATGATAGATGTAGCGCAAAGCGGGAATCAGCAGAATATTTTAGAAAACGCGACAATTAATCAACTAGTACATTAATCCCGGCATATATGGGAATTCATGGCACATGGGCAGGTTTAAGGGAACGGTAGATGATCATTTTCATTAGTGGCAATGAGTGGAAATTATTCTCACGTTATGCAATTTTTTAAGTCTTATCATATTACTGTACTAACAAGCTATGTTTGACATTATATTGCTAAATCTAGGCACTATACAGTTTGTGATACAATTAATATGGAGTAAAGTGATAATTCTTAAACTAATAATGAATTATATTATTTTTTGCTAAACATATTTCGCAGTGAGATAGAAATACGAAATGCTATTTCAAATATTAGCTGAGAGGAACCACTGGTTCCGAACCAAGAGTGAATAATAAATCGATTATTAACTCGATTCAATATCAAGTTCGTAAAGGGAACTCAGGTAAGCTCGGATCTCATCATGCTTTTAGACAGGAGATTTCTGTAGATGAATGAACTGTCATAGTATCTATTGGCGGAATTAACGAATTGTGGGTGTACAACAACTCCTCTTATGCAAGTGAGCTGTACTTATCACACTTCTCCTGCAGATTCCCAATATTTGCTCTGTTAATCCTTTAAACTTTTCTTGACCGTGAATCCACGCGTGCTCGAGTACACGAAGAGCTCACCGGTGTATATCAGCCTCTACCATCTAAATACTGGCGGCGTCAATAGGATCTTTGTGCATCGTCGATTCCAGGTAGCAAGACAACTGGAATCCCGTTTTGGTATACAACACCCTGCATCCACATACGCTATGCGTCTCCTGAACACAAAAACCCTGCAGCTAGAGTCCTACGAGAATTGGAATACAGTACCGCCATATGCTATCTTATCGCATACATGGGACGAGGGTGAGGTCCTGTTCCATGATGTTACCGACGATGTAGACAGAGAAAAGAGGGGCTGGAAGAAAGTCCTCGGGGCGTGCCATGAAGCAGAGAAGTTGGGTCTGTTTTATGTCTGGGTAGATACGTGCTGTATCTTCAAGGAGAGTAGCGCCGAGCTTAGTGAGAGTATTAATTCCATGTTTGCCTGGTATCGCGATGCGAGGATCTGTTTTGCTTACATGGGAGACGTCGTGGGGGACGCACAAAGCGAGGACTTCCATAAATCAAAGTGGTGGACCAGAGGATGGACGTTGCAAGAGTTGATTGCACCTACGGAGGTCATGTTTTTCAATGTAAATTGGAACTTCCTTAACCTGCGCACCTGCTTGGCCAAACAGATTGCACAGATTACTGGAATTGCTGAGAAGGTTCTGCTGGCCAATGGCCTTGAGCATCTATATCAGTATAGTGTCGCTGAGAAGTTATGTTGGGCATCCAAGAGAAAGACAACGCGAGGAGAGGATAGAGCCTATTCCTTGCTGGGACTATTTGGTGTCAATATGTCAATGATATATGGGGAGGGTGAAGAAGCAGCTTTTTTCAGGTTCCAGAGAGAAGTATTTACGGTTTATGCAGACCACAGCATCTTCGCCTGGTCCTATCCTTCATCATCTTTGTAAGTATCGATACTGTTTAAAACCAAAATTTNNCTGATGTTTTCGTTTAGGAAAAAGATCGACAATGCGAAGGAACTTCTCGCTCCTGATATCTCAGCGTTTGAATTCTCCTCTGATATCATAAATGAGCCTTACAACTGGAGTGAGATAGGGCATCCTAAGCAATCAGACCCTACCGTGGCAGGCAATAAAAAGACCCATGCTACCTTCTATTCTGTTAGTCATGGATTAAGAGTCCAGTTGCTATTAGAAAAGATTGACGCTCAAAATCATATTGCATATCTAGCGTGTCGACGTCGTGGACTAGAAAACACCTGCCTAACCATACAGCTGTTTTTAGACCTAAGTACTGGACGATATAGTCGAGGCTGGAAAGATGGTATCCACATTAACAGAGATTGCCAACTACTTGAGAGAGTAGTTGATAGTCATTTGGGGTACAAGGTGACCCTTAACGATGTCTATATTGCTCAACCACTTCCAGATATCGCACAGACAGACCGGCGTGTCAAGTGTAAGCCAGGATGGGATAGACATGACATTCGTCTATATGTTGATGATGAAACACTCCCAGCCACAGGATTTGAAGTGGTTGATTATTGCCCTCTCTATGGAGATTGGGTTCATTCGGTGAAACAGTCTCAGTCACCACGCAGATCACAGCAGTTTCCACAACACTTCAACTGTGCCATTATATACCGCGACAAGATTACTGATGAAAGATTTGCGATCTACTTAGAGACGGCGGGAGGCCCTGCAATTGGGGTGGTGGTTGATCGTGTGAGTCACGCAACGCTGGCTACTGATATTATGGGGCGTTACAACAACCCTTATGAGTTCCGCGAGCCCTGGACAGATTTATCGACAAGTATGCTTATAAAGCGGCTAGAGTCTGGAAAACAAGTTATATTAAGTATGAATGCTATTGAAGACAGTATCGTNAAAAAGTGCCGAAGGTTCGGTTGCAGTTCCTACTTACAAGGTTTGGATTACAGTCAAGAGGCCTTCAATATATATACTGAGTCGATCGCAAACACAATAGCTGGAGAAAAATTAGATTATAATTAAAGAAATTGTTAATGTTTTATTCCAATTGAACCTCTACTAAGGTAGATCTAACATATAGTGCAAATTTTAGGCTAACTTAAGTCTATGACGAACATTGCTTTGCATAGGCTGCTTTATTAAACTTAGCCAGATTATTTGAGTAATAAACTCATTGTTATGTAAAAATTTGGTGGCTAGTGTATATCTGAATTTCCTACAAGCATGAAATGACTTATTAAACTTATCAATGGTTCTATATCACCATCTACTAGTTTATACAGCTCTTCGGCCCTTCGATTCAAAGGGAAGTAAAATACTTAAGATAATTAGCAATCCAAATAATGCTGCACACACAAACAACGGTGCAGTAGTTTCAACGTTTGCATAACTGCCAATAAGAACGCCTAGGATACCACCAACCCTATTCAATGCCACACAAACACCATAGCCGGTAGCCCGATGAGCAGCTGGGAGAATCTCAGGAGTATATGCATAGATAGTACCGTAATATATATTCCTGACCACTTCTTAGCTAATTTTTCAAATGACAATGCAAGAGGAGAAAAGAACTTACGATGCTGCAGAAATTGAAGCTGAGACACCAAGATTCTGAGCTGGAGTGGTGACTTGCGTATAACCGAATTGCAAGAGCATGGTAATCAACGCACCAATTGCCAATGTTCCTCTTCTTCCTATGAATTTCGTTTCCACTAGAACACCAGCAATAATGGGCCCAACCACACCTGCAATGTTGTTGATTGCGTAGTTCCTCCAAACTATGCTATTGCTATTCTCCCCGTCTTGTGCGCCTCGTGTTTTGAGATAGTATGGTAAGAAAACGTTGTAGAGAGGGCTGACCATCCCAATGACGAACCAATTCGCAAAAATCACTATTGTAGACCATGCTAGTTTCTTGGTCTGAAATAGGCCCTTGAAATGTAGCTTGATGCGTAAAGAAGACCATACAGATTTCTCGGAGTGTAGTACTATCCCCTCGGCTGCAAGTTGCTCAACTGTGAGACTGAAGCTGCGGTTATACTTTGCGGCCACGTCCTGTAGATTTTTAATAACTTCTTCATCCCTATTCTGTGATATAAGCCACCGCGGAGTTTGTACCATCTTTATCAATACAAGCCGGAATACTGCCATGACGATGACAAGGGCACCACAAGTAAAGTGGAGATAGCGCCAACCTGGGTTGTTTGAACGTGTACATTCTGCAACTGTATCAGTTGCAGGGCAGGAGTAGTTGCTCATAAACGCCCATGCTAGGAAACCTGTGACTGTATAGCCAACCGCCCACCAGACTGACATGAAAGTCACAAGCCATGCCCAGGCATGGGGTAAGAATTCGAGAAAATTTGTCGCGTCGAGGATATAATTCCCTCCAGCTCCAGCAGAATAGATTGCAACGCTAGAAATTTATGGTTAGTTACTTGGAATGTAGCTTGTTTGTAGTTCTTACATGGCGCAGAAGGAGATATAATTTGGCATAGCTCCTCCAATAAGCACGAATAAAGCACAGGAAAATAAACTCGTGTTAAAGGCTAATCGTCGACCGATAATATCTCCTGTAAAACCCCAGAGAATTGCGCCCACAAGGAGACCAACCTGAGATGCCAGAGCTACCCCCTTGATATGTTTGCTGGGGTTGCCAAATTCGGCTTCAACAGCCGGTTGTGAAATTGACTGACAAACTATGAGAAGCTGGAAAATAGACGAAAATATTAGTTATGTTTAGGGGGCACTTGGTACACAATCACAAACCGAATCGACTGCATATCCAAACCCGTTCAGAAAGAAGAGTTTCCAGTGGAAAGGGGTCATGCCAATCTCATCTACGGCATTGTTAATCAGAATCATCTTTCTTTGTAAGACAGGGTCGACGGAAGAGGTATTCAAGATTTCCCGGCTTTCTTTAGAGCCATTGTTTGAGATGTCAACCACCTCAACCTCGTTGTCTGCATCTTTGCTGGCTAGTGAGCCTTTGACTTCATGGGTGATAGGCAAATCCATGGCTACCAGTCACTTTGACAAGAAAAGTAATGGAAAGTTAAGAATACTAATCAATTATTTATATGGCTTTGTTTCGGGATGCCCGATTACTTGAAAGGAAATGATGCATATCCGCCTAAAGAAGCGTAATCTTCCAGGCCTTGGGGAGGCTCCAGGTTAGGATCCTTTGAGATAAGTGGTGAGCACGTAAGATGCTGCGAAGAGCATATCATAACCCTTGCTACGCCCTTGTTCTATCACGTCTTATCGCGCAGATGTTTGCTTAGTATCCTGCAGCTCAACATGGCGTCAAATCTGTTCTCCTATCATATTCGAGTAATACGCCAACGTCCATTGCAACGTGCATAATCAAGATAGCAGCCACGATGGAACTTCTGTATTCTAGACTACGGTTTTGCATGGTCTATACAAATGAACGGAAGTATTTCTAGACAGGGATAGCGACTAGCTCTGAGTACTCTTCTTAAATAGGATGTTGATTCTATAGACAGCATGTGCTAGTAGAGAGCTCACTCAGCAAGTATGTGTCTATTACAATCAGTCTTTCCTTATTGGAGTAATTATATCCCTGGCACGACATTGAATTCTTAAAATGCGTGCTTGGGTAGGATTACTGGATCCGGGGTCTTGGCCGGCCCCCGAGACCACTATCTTCGAGGGAAAAGGGAAGAAAGCATGTAGATTAAGAGAAGCTCTCCATGTCGCTGTGTGGTTACGGTATTTGACATGATCGTGGGTTGCTGCATGCGGTTACTGACAACCATACCGTAGGTCCATGGCGCATGCCGTATTATTTCTAATCCCCATAGATGGGGTAATTACGGGTTGAGGTGTGCGGGAGCGACCTCGCCCTTTATATGACTAGGTGTCATGACAGCCAGGCCCGCAACAGATATATCTGATATTCTTGCCCACCTACACAGACTAATTAACAGTATATTCTTTCTTATTGTAAATCACATTTAGAAGGTTTTACAGAGACTCGTATCCCAGCATGACTACACGAATAACGCCTGCTGTATTGGCATACGTGCCTCCGGATCCTCCTCTTAAAGAAGTAGTTCCACCAAAAGATCGAGCATTCTTTGCGGATCCCGAAAAGAAGTCTCTATTTGCGGCTGCTACGAGTGTAGATGACTTGACACCATATATCGGAACAGAGATCAAGGGCGTGCAGCTTAGCCAATTGACAGATGCTCAAAAGGATGAGTTGGCTTTGCTCGCTGCGGAGGTAGAGTATCCCCACTTAAGTAACTAAATAAGTCTCTGACTTCCAAAGCGTGGTGTAGTATTCTTCAGAAATCAAGACATTACTCTTGAACAGCAGCACGCGCTAGCGACTCATTATGGTGTCGTACGTTTGAATTCCCTAGCTGAAATATTATCTAAACTAACTCAAATGACAGCAAGATCGCGATCCAAACCAAGAAGATCCAAGACATGTAACAATAATTGGTCGTGATAAGTGAGTAATCTTCACACTGGAGATTTCAGCGCTTGCATTTCTCCATCTGACCGTCTATAGCGATATCCGTGCCTTCGGAGATCGATCTGCAGAATACCACAGTGATCATTCCTTCGAAATAAACCCACCATCTTACACTGCCCTGCGTCTTCTCAAAACACCACCCAATGGTGGTGATACCGTCTTTACAAGCCAAGTGGCTCTATTCGATAAGCTAAGCCCAACTTTCCAAAAACTATTTGAAGGGCTTCACGGTGTTCACAGTTCCCATGTAAGCATCTGCGTTACCTGATTCACCAGGGGTAAAATATAATAACATTGAACTAGGCAAGTTATGCAGCATCGATAAATGGTGGCGGCCACCCACACCGAGCTCCAATCGAAACTTTACACCCTCTAGTTCGCACGCATCCAGTCACTCTCCTCAAATCTCTCAACTACAACCCTAGCTTCATAACCCACATTGCCGAACTCAAAGGGCAAGAAAACGTCCATACTCTAGCTTTCCTCCGCGAACACCTCCTCTTCGCCGCTGACCTGACTGTCAAGTGGAGATGGGAAGCCGGAAGTGTTGCCTTCTGGGATAACAGGATTGTGGCTCATCGAGCGTTGCCAGGAGGTTATGATACGAGTTTACGGGAGGGCAAGAGGATTGCTGTTCAAGCGGAGAGGCCATTCTTTGATCCTGAGAGGAGTGAGAGCTTGAGTGAACGGCAGGCGAGGTTGAAAGCTGGAGGCAAAGTGGTCTTGAAGACAAATGGCGTGGCTAAGGCAGTTAACGGTGCAGCTAAAGAAACAAACGGTATTACCGTTAACGGGAATGGGACTACTTTTAATGACGCTTTCCCAGAAGAGGCTTGAATAAGTGGATCATCTGATTACTTATCAGAATTGTTATTTATACTCTTCAATATTCAAATTTTGGGAGTATTTAATAACTCCCAAGCAACTGCAACCTATCTTATAGTAGTGTGTGACGTTGAATAGTCATTCTACACTAAGGTGTATAATGATATTTAGAAGTAATGTGGTGCGGTTTACTTATCTCTGTTATTAATAATTAGTAGCAGAATAATCAAGCTGGGTATCTGTAAGTTAAGCAAACTATTTAATCTCTTTTGCCATTCAGGGCGGCGAGCTACTGAATACATGACTCCTATGATTTAACCATTTTGCTCCATTAAACTTCACCCTTGTTGACCCTCTCGCAAAGTTCTTTTAACCTGAACCCAATCCACTCGAAACTATCCTCCTCCAGATAGATTTGTGCACTCAGGCGAACCCATAAGATATCCGCATGAAATGCAATCTGTAAGTAAGTATCAAACTCCTTTACTGCAGTCAAATTCAGCCACTTTTGGATCTTTCCTGCGTCAGCAGTAGAGAAGATCTTGTTACTCCCTTCAGTTTCACTTCCCTCCCCTTGAATAGCCTTAAATTTGACAGGTAATTCAATATTAGCAAAACAACAACCTCTCATAGTCCCGCTTTCAGTATCCATGACTTGAGTCCCCAAAATCTCAGCCACCCGTTTTCCACCTACTTTCGCAAGATTAAAACAGTACTTCCTGATAGCTTCCTCTCCACCGCAGACTTCTTGTCTAAATTTAATGGCAGTTGGTACACAGAAGTATGGCGTGTAGTCCGTTGTCGCCACAAATTCAAATAAATAGACAAAGCGTGACTTGCGGGTTTGATCAGGAGGTCCTGAGAGATATTGATAACCGTGAGATGTAGGAAGACTGGTGCGAATAAGGTGTTGATTGCGTAGAGGAACGTGGAAAATTGCGCATCCACGAGGTGTATAGAGCCATCTATCTTAAGTTTTAGCATCTTGTTGCAAAGGAAAGCTAAAGAGGCAAGAGAAACTTCGACTTGTGAAATCTAGAAGGAACATACTTATGGCAGTTGCTCACAAAGAAATCCGGGCCAACGCTTCCAAGATGAGTTAAATCAATTTGTCCAATGCCATGTGCACCATCAATCAGACTCAACACATCCATCTCTTTGCACGCTTTCACCAGGACCTCCCATGGCATCCTGGCACCGGGGAATGTCAAGACGGTATCGAACATTGCAAGCCTGACATTCTTCCCCTCACTCCTTACTGTCTTCACGGCCGCCTTCAGCCTCTTGACAATCTCATCGTCCTCAATCGGGTACTCTAAATCAATACAGACTGTCTCTAAAGGTTCCTGCTCTTGAATTGAAGCTAAAGTCTTGTGACAGGCTCCATAAATGGTACTGAAATGAATAACCACATCTCCTTTCTCCCATTTTAGATTCCGAAGCACGGTGTTTACTGCCGTGGTTGCGTTTGGCACAAATACGACCTCCTCTACGTCGACCCCGAGTAATGGAGCAATTGCCTGCCGGGACTGATCAACTAGATTTGGGAGATCGTATACAATGAACGTATCCGGCCGTTCGTGACAGAGCTTCGTAAGAGCGTCTTGATGCTGCTGAACTACGTCTGGGAAGGCGCCAAAGGAGCCATGGTTGAGCGGGGTGTAGGAGGGGTGGAATCGGAAATGCACCTGTCGCATTGAGCGTCCAAAGGGCGGTTTGACTGTCATGGTTGCAGATCTTTCTGTCCTTGAAATTTTACTTCTACAACAAGTGGCCTTGAGGAGCTTGTACCGTGTTCTAAATCTATAACTAGCTAGATGACAGCAAATTCTGTTTGGTCTAGCACTAATAATAAATCAGCCATCCCCACTTTTGGCAGGTACTATTACATCAAAATATAAAGACAGAAAACAAAAGAGAATCAATGGGATATATAGTATATATATGACCGTTGAATTTTTCTAGAAGGAATGGGAGTCGTTATTTACTTAAATAGGTATCGAAGGTAATGGAAGTGAATCAAGTGATGGAGAGAAAGAGAGAAATTGGAATGGCCAGCACTCGAAGGAAACAAACATAAAAGAATGTTGTAGTATTATTTAATCTGAAATAAAATTTCTTAATAAAAGGTTAATAAAGACGTTTGGATGGATTTAATTAATCGTATACTAACNTTTTTATTTGGTAGCTAGATAATAATAAAGTTTAACGCTTAGGCTGGGAAGCAGTTAGAAGAAAGAGTGTGAATGAGATCGGGAAAACAGATGACATCCAAACAATAACTTTATATCCTCCAGTTAGGGATCATTTTGGCTTTTCTATCTAGNAAAACGTCCACTTGAAATGAAATAAAGGGGAAATGACTTGATGTGGTCACGTGTTTCTTGTGATGTAGCACCGGATATCACCGATTAGTCATCATTGTGCCTCTCGTACTTATTTGAACAAATCCCCACATTCCCGCTGATTCCCAACTTTTCACGTTCTCCCCAACTCACATCGCGAGGGGCGAGATTCAATACAACATCCCTTAGATCGTCTTGTTGGTGTCGCCACGGGTCTGAGAGGCCCGTAGAAAACTATACAGCCATGCCAGCCACCACGACCACCGTCACGGCATGCCCAAGATACACCGGGCAAATCTTCTACCAGCCAAGCTTATCACTCTTTGCAACCGAGCCTCCATGGGAGCAACTCTGAAGATTTTCAAAATTATCAAAGCGATTACTATGCCCTTGACTTCGATTACGCGCGAGGGCAAGTCATTAGCACATTTGCGACCGCACCCGGATACAATGTCGCCACGAATGATTTTGAACTCTTCGATCTCGATGCCTCTGCCAATGATCCCTGGTTGCCTGAAATGGTAACGGCCAATAGCTCTCTGGATTTCTCTTTTCATAACACTTGCTCACCTGATTTCGCCTCTCCTGCATACAACAATATATCCTCTTCTTTGTCACTAACTGCCGAGGGCGTGGACTGCGCGCCACACCCCACTAATACACCAAACTATCAATCCTTAAACAATCTAGACCAAGGTACGTCTATATATAGCTGAGTTGATCTCTCCAGGCTAGTCTAATCTTATCTTTGCAGTCTCAGTGTCTTGCTCCGCCGACAATATCACTACTACGTCTTCCAACCCCAGTCCTACAATGTCAAAGCAATCCTCCTCTTCCTCGATCACCAAACCATCCCGGGGTGGCGCAAGGAAGAAAGCTTCAACCTCACTAAACGCCAGCGCCATAGAGAAGCGCCGAAGTAATACTCTCGCCGCCCGTAGATACCGCCAAAAACGCCTCGATCATGTCGAAGAATTGGAGGCAGCGCTGGCAGCGACAATTAATGAAAGAGATGAGCTCAAAGTCAGGGTTGCGCGCCTGGAAGGCGAATTGGGTGGATTGAAGGAATTGCTAAAAACTGGAGTGCGGAGCTAAGGACAATCAAATTGCAAATGGAAAGTTAGCTAAGATGGGTAATAAGATGGAGTTGGAATAATAATAATATTTGGCTTCCTATGTTCAGACGATGTCGGTTGTATGGTACACGGAACTGTCTGTTCAGGACAATAATTCATATCAGCAAAATGATTTTCGTCATTATAAGGGTATCGAGTCGCATTGAAAGGCCAGTGAAATACGATGTGTTGACTTACCAGTGCTTGAAATTAATGCCATCTCTTCGACGCTCAACTTCGGAATCACAGATCTGCTTGAACCCAAATGATTACAATCACAGCGAATAGATATTCAAATACCATTTATTCTTTCTCTATATACTTTTTTAAAATACATGTATCACACTCTACATCATTCCGTGCTTCCTAGTTAACACTGCTAAACACCTCACTATAGCTACTTATGATGAAGATACAAATCACCAACTATCATCATGAGTCGAGATCAAAGTACATGGAGGAATTTACATTGAGTTACTCGTATACAAGATCACCGCAAAATGTTTGTTTAACAGATGTAACTGTAACTCCATTGTAATGAGGACATTATTGGTCCAGAAAGATGACGGCTGTGCCGCTTGAGTTATGTCATAGTTAATTATGATGAGTTCAAATGAGTCATTTCTGATCATCGTGTTCGGTTCGGATCACGGCGCTCTTTGATTCGACACACTGAGCCAGGGCAATTGAAACGAAAGGAGTATCATTTGGATTACCCGGATAATTGGAATTTAAAATCTGACGATTGAGTTTCAAGGCAAATTATCATATGTAAGGTCTGATAGAAGATTTTGAATGAGCATTGAGCTGTCGGCTTGAATTTTTTATTTATTTGTAAATTTTTGGAATATGTGGATAAATAAAAGCCATCACTACAACCAATCAGCATCAGTGGTTTAGTGGTAAAATCCATCGTTGCCATCGATGGGCCCCGTGTTCGATTCACGGCTGATGCATGTTTTTTTTGTTTTGCTTTGCTTTATTATTTTTTAATATTTTTTTATTCTTTCTAATCATTTTACATATAATGTTATTATACTTAATAGATATATTCCCAAAGTTCACAGTTGAAGAATCTCGATTACCTTAAACTCTCATATTCCTCAACCCGTAATAATGACAGCGTGATAATTAAATTTAATTCAAACTACCGGCACTGGATGTGTCTTAATATAGTTGGCCCGTTCCATTACAGCCATGGCATCACCGACGAGATCCAACACATCGCTAATCTTCTCAAACGTACGATTCTCATATCTGTAGAACCGTACCTGGAGACCAATCTGGATCATGGCAAAGAAGTTTTTAGTATGACCATCATTGTTCCGACAAACATTCTCAAGATGCTGTTCTACCAATTCCCAAGGTTCCCCCAATCTCCTGCATTCGGTGAGAAGGAACATGTGTTCGTGGAAAACCCCATCATCATCAAGCAGAGGAAAAAGTTGAAGTACAATAAATCTAGAACGAAAAGAAGGGGTTAACGACTCTCGTATAACCCAGTATCCGCTCTTACTAGTGAAGAGGATATGTAAAAGTGAATTTAAAACCCGATGGTAAAGGTGTTCAGGCGAGTCTGGTGTTTTCTGGACCAATGACAGATGTGCCTTCAGAAGACGATCATCAAGGTAGGTCCGAGGAGGTGGAGGATATGGGTCGTTTAAACGGGCACGGCCGGTCCGTTGGTTGTTCCTAGAGGGGTGATTGTTAGAGTCTGTGACAGTATATCCTGGGACTATTACCATTGTGGCCAGGCTTTAGTGGTGTCGAGAGCCCATACATCCTGGGTTTGTTAGTCAGTCGAGTTGACTCAAAATTTTAATTTGTTTATTAAGCCTCTTACTCCTTCACCATCCTCCCAACCTTTAGGAATTCCGAGAGTTTCTTCTTGGGTGGCGTCGTTGCAGTAATATACCTGTCCTACCGCGTTTGAGTACTGATGCCACAGATTTCCTGAAAGCGGCCCCAGATCATATCTCGTGCTCGGTGGCATAATGATGTAGAGAAATCCTGATGAAAATTACGCATGTATAAAGTCAATGATGGTGGATTGTCAAGCGGATGGCTTGGTTTTACGTGGTCTGTATGGTGGAAGGCATGGCATGGTTGGTTGCAGTGCTGAGCCGCACAACTAATCTAAGCATGAAGAACGAAGAAATTCTCTGGACCTCTAATGCTTGTGCGCTCCGCCATCACAGGCGCAATTTTCTGGGCTTGATGGATGCATCAATATATGCACTGCTAGAGAAAGCCACAAGGGAACATCGGGTGTCGAAAAAGCGGCCACCTCCTGTAAGTACAGAGGAATTGTTGCAATGACATCTCACGTCGCGGCAGCCAAACTGCGCTTTCCTTTAGGGGTAGAATATCTGATGGTACTTAGCATTATAATGTGCAATATAACTCAAAATTACTCATTAATCAATTACTAAATTAGATTTACAGATTTTACAATTCCATACATAATCGCCAACCCATTGCAACACAAACACAAGCCGATCACCTTATTCCCACCCCCCCTCTCTTAACCCTCACAGACATAGTCAGCCCAGCTATTCTCGTCACCACCCGGGACGAAACTAGCAGTCTGTGGCCACGGGCACAATTTCCTACTCTTGACCGTACTGTTCTTGTTTGGTGGGTCAGTGCCCAGCACATAGTCTGGCTTTTCCCCCGTTCTACCCACTGGATGAGTCTATCAACAACATGGTATGTAGCGGGAACGTTAGGGTAGTTCGAAGCGGCACCACAGTGACCACCACCAGGGACCATAAATAGATTGAAGAAGTCAGATATGTCAGAGCCTTTAAAGAAGTTTTGAATATCCTGCATGTGCTGGATTGGCCAGATGGCGGCATTGTACGGGTCGGCCCAACCTGGAAGGTGTTAGTTACCACGTTAATAAAATCCAAGAAAGGGACTTGAGTTAGAAATGAAGGGTGAGATGCTTACCTTGAGTAACTAACATCTTGCCGCCAGCTTTCTTGAAAGCTGTCAAATCCGTGGTTATCTCGTCAATCAGCACACCAGCTTTCAAATCTACATCTTTGACATCTGACCCAAAATTAAATGTGTTGTAATCGTAGTTCAAATTATTATATACTAAGTTTTGCAAGATCGGTATGCTGAATGCATTTGAGAGCGTCTGTTCCTGGAGAGCCCACTCAGTCTCAGAGCCAAAACTGAATCCAGGATACAGTTGTGCACCGTTGATACTAGAAGTTGGACCTGCATATATAGCCTTGGCGGCAGTTAGTTGCGAAGGAGTCAAGCAGGTAGAGGTGTCGGTTGTGCTCGTATCACATGCGAGTTTGTTCATGTCGAAATTGCAGAGGAGAGGGTTCTCAATAAGTCGGTCCCCACCATCCAACACAGCGTCAGTTATGTAATTAAGGAGGTCTTGATTCAGGTATGAAGTATTCTGTGCAGTATTAGTATCAAATCTAAGTATATCTCATTACTATGCTCA
The DNA here is from genome assembly GCA_002812745.2 of Scytalidium lignicola. Lineage (NCBI taxonomy): Eukaryota > Fungi > Ascomycota > Leotiomycetes > Scytalidium > Scytalidium lignicola. The sequence continues at coordinate 74,228 of NCSJ02000010.1, forward strand.
CCTGCGTCTTTAAGCCATTCCACAAAAATGATAGTGCTAGATGAGAATACCAATTCCCGGGACTTCCCGCATAAATCCCATCAAACAAGTCAGGATAGAATTGAGCCAGTGCAAACCCTTGCGCGCCGCCTGTGGAACAACCATCATAGTAACTATACCTAGCTGGTGCACCGTAATATTGCTCAACTAGGGACTTAGCTGGTTGAGTGAGTATGGATATGGCGTTGTGGATCCAAGCTTTTACTTGGTTCACATCATGAAGATAAGGGAGATACACTCCTGGTGCTCCTCCTCCATTGTTGTTGTCTGCAGCACGATGACCGGAATCTCCTCTAAAGGTCTTATTAGTTATAGAGATCTACAAAAGGGAGTATAAGTGGCAATTACCCAGCAACAGCAAAACCTTTATTGAGTTGCTGTATCATATTACTAGTATCAACTGTGCCAGCCATACCACCGCCTCCTAGAACTACATTGGCATATTATCACACATTAATTGTTTCCAACTCACCAACTGCCATGAATCGTCCTTCATAGATGGTTTCCTCTGGAAGCCATAATTGAAAATTTAGCGTGTCGCTATTGGCGTAGGCTACGCTTGCAACAATCTGGCAGAACGATACACTGTTGAAGACATTTGAAACATTCAGCCCTCCACGTGGAATAAGTGTGGCATTATATATAGTTATTCCTAAACTTTTATCGTAAAATGAGTTTAGCTTGGAACAACTGGAAGCTGACTGTTGCAACACAAAGCCCCTTGCCAGGGACAGAATATAGCTAGCACTAATAGCTGCAACTGAGAAGCTCCTCATTGTATAGCAAGCTTGAATGGCAGAGGTAATGAAGGTCAATTGAACTCTCCTTTCTCCAGAGGAAATTTCAGTTCAGTTCTTGAAAACTCCTCGCTCTAAACTATATAGAAAATGAAGAACATCCCTACTCATGCCCGGAGTACTATCAACAGCCATCATCTTTGCAGCGAAGTAGACACGGACCCCGCATTACAAGCATTCCCTAGAATAGAGCTTCTAAATAACCTTTAGTCTCTTTAGAAAGACGTGTTGATCTTTTACCCCATTCTTCCATGCTGAGCTTCGTTGCAAAGCCGGGTTATCCCCTCTATGAAAGTAGCTTTCGGCTGGTTCACCGCTACCTTATCCATCACTAGAGGTGATCTGATTTCGCGGTTTCCTAAAGCCCTTTCTGGGCCCCTTGTGGTCGATCTAACATGAGCCATGATCAAGGTGATTCGGAGGATAATAGTAATTGTTAATTAGCGTTGGACTAGAGATTGATCTATGGCATGGTCTCTTTAGTTTCATATTATTTTTCCAAGCTACTTTCCCAGTATTTGAAAGTCTTCGGTATCGGCGACCGACGCCGAAGACTAACCACCCCCGGTCTGCAAACCCCGCCAGAGCTTACTGTAGAGGTACCCCAGATTATCCTCGGCTTTCTCTAGCTCATTGGCAAGAACTATCTCAAATCATAATTGAAAACAGGATGAGCTTATTTTCCCGTATTCTGACTCGAAGATTGAGGTCACGTTAGAGTGTATCGTAAGCCCGATTTGGCCGTCTAGTAATTATACGGCAGAAGGTTCGGGACAATCATCACACGAGAAAGCATCATTACACGGTACATCTTCGGTCGCATATCACAATGTCAACGAAACGGAATATCAGAATTGGCAATGTCTCTGGAGCGTAAGTTCATACAGTTTTAAATCTTTTGACCTGCAAATATCTATGCCTGCAATCAACATTGAGATTTTATTATGAGGGTTTTTGCTAAGATGATCGTTAATATAGGACCGGCGACCATTGGAGCGCCATGAAACGCATGGTCCGTGATGGCAACGTGGATGTAATAACTGGTGACTGGCTCAGCGAAATGAACATAGCTTGGAATGCTATCACGAAGAAAGAGGACCCGTCTCTTGGCTATGAAGCTGGTTTCCTAGTCCAACTGGAAGAATGTATCGACGATATTGCTTCTAAGGGACTCAAGGTCGTCACAAACGCAGGAGCCCTTAACACCATAGCTTTACATCGGAAGGTAGAAGAGTTATGCAGAAAGAAAGGTTATGATGGGAAACTGGTGGTAGCGAGCGTCCTGGGTGACGATCTCAGCAATTTGCTAAGTCAAAAGGACGAGAGAAAGAAATTAGGGCTGGGTCATTTGGATCATGCAGAGATGGGTCTAGAGGAGTGGGAATTATCCAGTGAAGTTCACTGCGCAGTTGCATATTTGGGAGCTCAGGGCATTGTTGCTGCTCTTAATACTGGCGCAGACATTGTCATCTGTGGACGAGTGACGGATGCTAGTCCGGTGATTGGAGCTGCAGCTTGGTGGTATGGATGGACTGCAGAGTCTCTTGATGAATTAGCTGGAGCACTTATAGCAGGGCGTAAGGACTCCCTTTAATGCTGTGTGATAGAAAAGCAAAACCAGTCACTAACATTGAGCAGATCTCATCGAATGCGGCCCTTATATAACTGGAGCGAACTTCTCCGGCTTCAAAGAGTTTCTCTCGGAGCTTGTAGATTTAGGATTTGGCATCGCTGAAATCCTGCCGAATGGCTCATGCTACATAACTAAAGCCGAAAAAGCTCACGGCGTGGTGAACAAATTCAATGTAACAGCTCAACTCCTCTATGAACTCCAAGGAGAAATGTACCTCAATCCAGACGTTGTAGCCGATATTTCAACCATTCACATTGAATCTACATCTCAACCCAACAAAGTCTTCGTCCACGGAGTAAAAGGCCATCCTCCACCCGCTACTACAAAGGTAATGGTTGCTGCTAACGGAGGTTATCAAGCTGAGGTTACATTCTACATCAACGGTCTTGATATTCCCGAGAAGGCGCAGATGATAAAGCAACAACTCGATCACATGTTCAAGGACTCCAATTTCAGCAAATTCTCTGTGGAATTATATGGCACTCCTGCAGTAGATCCAAAGAGCCAGCAAGCTGGTACGGTGTTCTTGAGGATTTTCGCGCAGGCGAGACGGAAGGAAGATATTTCTGCACCGAAATTCCGGGACCCGATTTATGCTTTGAGAATGCAGAGTTATCCAGGTAAGTTGAACAAGGTTCAATGTTGTTAAAATCATGGCAGGAAATGAAGGTGGTTATTGAGCAATAGGCTGATGCGTATGTAAAGGATACCACATGAACCTCGACTTCCGAACTATGGAGCCAAAGCCTTTCATGGAGATCTTCCCATCCACATTCCCAGTGACAAGCATAGATCACCACGTCAATATCTCCAATAAGACAATCATCCAAATCCCCACTCCTACTACGACAGCAACATACCCAATACTACGGCCTTCGTACGAGACATCCAACCCTGTTGACCTCTTATCCTTCGGCCCAACTGAAAAGGCACCTCTAGGAAGCATCGTCCATGTGCGATCAGGGGATAAGGCAAATAACTCGAATGTGGGATTCTTCGTCAGGAATGAGGATGAGTATCCTTGGTTGCAGAGTTTCTTGACTGTGGAGAGGATCAAGTGGTTATTTGGGGAGGATTGGCATCGCGGAGGTAAAGATGGAGAGAATAGGAGAGTAGAAAGATGCGAGTTACCAAATATCTTGGCGGTGCATTTGTGAGTACAATATTTCTTTTTGCTGGAAGGAGGTTTGCTGAAGGTTGACATAACTAACTTGATATAACAGCCGGATTCTAGACTTCTTAGACGGTGGTATTGCAAGCAGTTCGCGTGTTGATGGCTTAGGTAAGGGCATTGGCGAGTATCTCAGGAGTAGAGTAGTAGATATTCCTATTAGCTTCATTGCTCGTGGGAAAATCTGAGATAGTTGGCATCGGTTTGTGTACAACGCATAAGTTAGAGGCTACAATTTCATCTTAAGCATGTAGAAGGGAACTACACATATTATATATAGGAGATAGACGGATGGCAAACGACCACGATACACAGGAAGGGTATGGTACACTTTGTATAATACATTCTTTATTTGTTTTTTACTCCATATTAGCTATATATTTTCATGAGGTATACATTTCCATAGACGCTTGTGGTTGTATCATACCATCAAAGTCCTGGATATATCCTAACCAGTCCTGAGATAATTCAATAACCGGATCATTTCCAAATGAGTTATTATAAAGATGCTGTAAGTCGTCGAAGCAACTCCGAAATTCCGAATCGACGGTCAGCGGCGACGGGTTCGAGAAGAACTGTTGGGACTGTTCGGGGATCATGCTGCCATCCCTAGACCATTGCACTCCGGAACCATTGGCATCGGGAGTTTGAACCTGGAACTGCTGGAAAATTTTCAACGTGCTCTCAGTTTCGGGAGCATTTTGGAATTGCTCTTGACCTTGCGCTACTCTCGGTATTGATATCTGACTTTGTGCTGTAGTTTGTGGCTGGCTTCTCATTGCCGTATTACATTGTAACTTGATGGCATCTGCCAGCACCGCATCACTCAACTTATCAAACACCTCATGACACCCTCTAAGCGTATTCCACCTTTCACTTACCGCGACGAGCACATTACTGCAAGCTCTCGTATCATTCACAATCTCGATAGGACTAGGATCGGGATCTAATACCGACCCCGATGCCGCAGGTCCCCTTCTCCTCTCGCGAAAATGTCGAGATAGGGCGTAGATGTAAGTTAATCCAGCCATAAAAATAGAGTGAAGGGTTATCCAAGAGTAATTTATTTTCCTCGACCGGTGTAAGTATGCGTATAGAATAACAGCTTGTTTCGAGGATGTGAAGAGTTTGCGTAGGGTAGTGGAGTCCCCAGAGATGGTTGAAAGCATGGGAGAGGGGCGGAAAAGCATGAGCACCGCGTTGTTGTAGATGACTTCATACCACTCCTTGGATCTAAAAGATGACCAGTTCGCTGGTATGGTAGAACTTAGGTCCATTTCAGGAAGGTGTAAATCTTCGGTTTTGGAACGCCAGCTTTCTAATTCAAGTGCTAGATCGTCACGGAGCTTGCGCATCGACTCTTCATTGTCGCCTGGTCGTTTGAGACCGTGGAGGGTACGCATGATTTTTCCACACAAGAGACGGTAGTTGACTATATGGATGAAGATCGCTGTTCGGTTGAGGTCAGACGGTAGAGTTGATTCTAGGCTTGGAGGTCGAGTGAGATGTTCTATTTCAATAGAGGGAAGAGAGACGTCTACTTCTGCCACATCGATTGCTACAGGTCGTCCGAGGGTTATACTTACGACTCTGTAAAGTGTCACTATCAGGATAAGCCCTCTTTTTTGAATAGGACAAGTGATAGGGTGCGAAAGATAACAAGTAAAAGGCTTTTACCTATCCATAGTCAAAACGGACCAGAAACATCTCCTCCTAATTTCTTGATTTCTGAGGATCTCCAATGTCTCATCATCCATTGCTTCCTCAGGCCTAATCCTATATGCTGCCTCTCTATGCAAACCCAATTCATATGCAATTCTCACAGCAATTCCCACTAAATGCCACATACTAGCAGATGTATCCTGGATGCTGGAGCTTGTCCTGTACTGACATAATAACAGAATCGCCTGTAATCCTGGCAATCCACCAGCTTGAAAAACTTCATTAATCCTCAACATCGCTCGGGCATGGTGAGTTTCTGCCGATGGCAACATCTGCCAATCGAATTTATAGACATTTGCAGTCGCAATTGCAAGGATCATATCAAACACAAAGGCCTGGAACGTGTGTTTAGTGTAGTAGCTTGGATCCGAATAGATAGAGTCCACAATTGAGATAGTTTCAGTAGCGTAAAGAAAGGGATAGCACAGGTGATCGTGAGCAAAGTAATGGTTAAATAGTTCCTTGGCAAGATCCCTTGAGGGAAGTGTATCGCGAACATTGCTAGCATTGATTGATTTGCGTGCGCTGCTGCGGAGGCTGGTGTCGGAGTTTCCTAAGGGAGATGCGGGCAAGTGGGAAGGGGTTGAGACGTCGACAGATGCGCGCACGAGGTTTGCAAAGAGAACACCAGAGGTTGAACCTAGGTAATAACGTTCTCCTGCTGCTGTTGAGGCAAGGAAAGAGACTTCATTGATCACTTCGCTGGAAAGGGAGTCATTGTTAGGAGAATTAGACTAGAAAAGGGATGTAGTTGTCAGTAAGATGGTTGAGAAGGGCAGTTGCATCGGAAGAGCAACATAGCAGCAATAAATTCGTAAGTTGTATGGAGGAAACTTGCTTAGGATCACTAGATCACTAAATCCTTTTCAATATAGGGGCAATACAATATGAATAAAACATGCATGTAAACAGCAACTGCTCTGGGCTTTGACAGCTCCATACCTCCAAAGTCTCCCTTGGTGTTGCTAATATCCCTTTCCCACCTGGACTCGCAGCACCAGCCGTCAAGGTCCTTAGCCTGGCTAAGTCACTTAAGAGAGCCTTATTCTTTGCCTCAGTCTGTCTTAGCTTCCTCTCCAGAGCCTCAACATGTTCTTTGCGAAATAATGGCTCCTTACTTCGGTCTGTAAAGATGCATACGAGACCCGCCTTAGCGCAGAACCCACATGTCGGCCGAACCTTATCGCAGCGTGACTTGCGACGATGGCATAAGTCACAAGCTTGCATAACTTTGCTTTAATGTGCGTTGTTTGGTTCCTCTGTTTACGTTGTTATGGGTCTGATGGTGGCCTTCGCTACTCACAGTCTAGATGGTATAAGGGGGAGCATGGAGAGGAAAAAGAGACAGCGACGGCGACGGCGATGGAGACCGAAAGATGGTGAGAGGAATTCCTGGGCCTTAACTACTCTAAGATCGTGAAGCAAAGCCATTTGACCGATACCGCATCGTGCGCATTACCCCGTTCCCCGCAAGTTCAGGATCTTTTCAGGGCATTCCTCGGTAGAAAGGATTCAATACAAGGGATTCAAATTACTTTTGATCCTAGCCTGTGGCTTTACTGTACAGGTACTAGAGGCAGTGGAGATAGCGTCTATGGCTCGTCCACCAACAGGAGGAATTGGAGAGTATTGGCTTCTTACCTCAACATCAATTGGCTCTAACGATGGGCGCCCACGGACGTTGGGTTGCCAAGCAGCAACTAAAAACTAACTTCAAGCCCTAGCAGTGACACTTGGTTGGTGTGGTTTCGGTCTTGCTGGCCGATCACTCCCCTATATCGGCGCTGCTGACCGAAGCAGAAAAAATATCCCCAGAAAGGACCACCACAGTACTACCCCAGGTTTAATTTTCAGCAGTCCATTCGATCTCTGCGAAAAAAAGGGAAGGGCCCAACAATTCGCGTGATCAATATCAGCCATTCTCAATACCCCAGACTGGGGAACCGAGCTGGGAGTTGGGAAACGTGGAGCTCCGGATGCAACTGTCGTACATATATCCCAAATCCCGATGCACACCAAAATTTGTTTCTTTGTTTCTTCGTCCTTTTAAGACCTTAGTATATCCATTACTCGGAGCAAGCACTAGTTCCTTGCAAAATTGAATACCTTGAACTATAAGGTCTTCATCACATATTGCAACAGAGTAGTAGGAGAGGTCACCGCCAAAACAACTCTTGTCTTTTGGATCAAAATCATGGCTACCTCAGACAAATCGTCGCACACCGACTTGGAGGCAAAGGTAGGAATACCACAAGAAAAGGTCTTTGAGAATGCGCAGGAGGTTCGTCCATTCCTTGTTACAATCGCAAGCTTTATGTATTGAGGGGTTTCAGCTAACAATCCTCCAGAATGCGAGCGTCGAGTCTCGGGAAGAGCAAGAGCGCACCGCAGAAGTAAAAGCTCTCCTACGGAAACAGGACCTCCGGATTATACCTCTCTGCGCTTCGATCTACCTGCTCTGCTTTTTTGATCGCTCGAATATCGGTTTGTCCACCAATGCCAGGAGTTACTGAAAACATCAAACTTACGGTGTGCGCCTGCGCTGTAGGAAATGCCAAAACCCTCAACGTGAACACTCATGATGACCTCTTGTCTGATACTAATATGACAAATTACCAGTATACGTATGGTCCACCCTTCTTGTTTTGCCTTATCTGAAGTCCAGCTGAGACAGACATCCACTAACGCTTTGTACAGGATTGCTCTTATGGTGTTCTTGGTCGCGTATGGAGTCTTCGAAGTGCCTTCCAACTACTTTCTGAAAAAGGTATCGCCAAGTAAATGGATTGCTTTTCTCATGTTCTCCTGGGGCGCGATTACCATAGGTCTCGGCGGTGCGAAGAGCTATGCCAGTGTGACTGCAGTGCGATTTCTGTTGGGAGTATTTGAAGCTGGTGAGTCCTTGAGAGGAAACCCTTTCCTGTTCTCTCCGCGGATATATATGCTAACTCTGTTGCTGTTAGGTTTGTTCCCTGGTCTAGTCTACTACTTAACATTCTGGTATCGTACCGACGAGCGTTCTATCCGCGTGGCCTTCATCCTCGCCTCAGCGACTCTCGCTGGTGCCTTCGGTGGTGCAGTTGCCTATGGTGTCGGACACATGAACGGCACCTCGGGTCTCTCTGCCTGGCGCTGGCTGTTTATTCTTGAAGGCATTCCCAGCATCCTGATTTCTATTCCGGTTTACTTTTTCCTGCCTGATTATCCTGAGACAGTAAATTGGTTGAATGAGGACGAGAAGACTCTCGCGGTGAGGAGACTGGCGGTTGAAGGAAGCCACGGACATGGAAAGAGTTTGACATGGCAGTCGGCTAAGGAGACGTTGTGTGAATGGAGGCTGTATGCTCATTATGCTGTAAGCATTGATATTTCTTCAAGGAGGATTTTATTTCTATTTGGCAAGGCTAATGAGTGAATTACAGATATACTTTGGAATCTCAACTCCATTCTCTAGTCTTTCACTCTTCACACCTAGCATTACTGCTGGTTTGGGGTACAAGAATCTCGAAGCCCAATTGATGACTGTTCCTCCATATGCCGTTGCTTGTGAGTATCTTTCCAAGTCTACAATAATCTCCTTTCTAACAGATATCCGCAGATGTTGTAACCATTTTGGTCTCATGGTCCGCAGACCACTTCAACGCTCGTGCCTTACATTCCGCTATTTTTGCTACAATCGGTGCAGCCGGTTTCATGGCATCCGCTCTTCTTCCCGCAGATGCCTACTCGCAACGCTACGGGTGTCTTATTGTGGCCTCCAGCGGTTCTTTCTCGTGTATTCCACCTCTCCTTGGCTGGCTCTCCAGCAATCTCCATAGTACCGCCGCTGTCGGGTTAGCTATCGCCATGAACGTGTCTATTGGTGCGCCTGGACAGATTGCTGGAGTGTGGATCTACAAGGCCGATGAAGCGAAGAAGGGGTATCCAACTGGGCATTGGGTAAATTGTGGGTTGTTATTCTTTGTTGCGGTTGGGTGTGTTGTCCTTAGGATTTACTATGCGATGATGAATAGGGTTATTGCAAGGCAAGGGACAACGGTTGAGGGTGTCGTAGGTGTCAGGAAATTTTATAAATATTAGGGGATAGGAGCGATTAAAGGGACAGGATGAGTATGAAAATATACTCCCTGATCTGACCGAAGCAAGGTTTGTTAATGTAAAAATAACGATAATTTAATATTACTCATGGAACCAATGAAGATTTTATCCTGACTGTGTATTTCAAATATAAATAATCCGTCGGATTAAATAGTCCATGTCTTAATGTTAATTTGCTAACAGTCACCATGGAATAAAATTTAGAATGACCCAGGATCACTCCAAATTATTCAGCACTCTTTCTAAAGCTAGACGCATGCTTCACCTCGAGGGCATGCCTAGCAGTAACATAATAAGAGTCCTCCACTCTTGACAAGCATAGGCACATCGTGGGTCGTTAAAATACCACCTTGAGCACCACCTTAAGACCAGTTCGCTTTATCCGTATGGCTTTCCTTAATCATAAATTGTTGTTCTTCGTGATCTTCTCAACTGACGTACTGTAATTGCTACCATTGAAGCATACGCTGCAACGTTCAAATAGCCACTAATACTCTCTGAAGCTGTCTACGAGACGCAAGAACTCAATTAAATTCCGAAACGAACTCGTACTGATCAATTCGTTTTCAATGTATGGCGAATAACTAGCTAGTTGGTCACTGCATAAAGGTATATAGCGTTTGTTAGAGTCTGCTATTGCATTGGTTCATTCCGATTCCATAAGCTTGCTAGAACCAGTTCTAGGGTCATGTCAGTAAGTAGTGACTAAGACAAGAGAAGTAGGAGGATTTACTGACGGGTTGATTTAGCAGACACCTAATGTTTCTTCATAAGTAAAAGGCTCAACTGTACGGTATACCTGTAATCAATATTCAAAATTGATAACGATTCCGGGTCTAAGCTTTCTGCCAGGAATAAATTCATGTGATATGTCTCAGCTCTGGTCGAAATTCTGCAATCCCAAGTCCCATCCATTTGGACCTGCTCCACCCATCTCTGGAAAGTCAAAGTAAAGGTCCTGGTAATTGAAGACGTAATCCCATGGCGTGGTTTCATTCCAAAAGCGATTTTGCTGTTGCTGCTGCTGCTGCTGCTCACTATGAAGATATTCAGATCCCAAAGGGCCCGGTCCTGCTCCTGGTAGTTGTTGTACTCGCAGCCCTTCTATCATCACCGCTGTGTTGAAATTTGGCTTCAAGCTTTCTATGCAGGCGTTGTAGAGCAAGGATATCAACTCATGCTGCCTTCTTGCTGTATTATCCCACGGTTCCAGCTTGATGAACACCTGTAACGCTTTCTGAACCTGCAGGTTCCACTCTTCTGTCTGCTGCGGACTGGAATCTCTAAAAGTGTATAAACTCAGAAGCGGAATAATGCACGCTTGAAACAAATACCAACTCGCTGGCCAGCCACTGTACTGGTTCTGGCTCCACTCACTCGCAATGGTATAGATCGCGCTCCTTGCTAGGTTCTGGCATTTACTCACGCATACTTTCTGCTCCTGTGTTAGATCTGTGGAATTTATATGCCGAAGTGCAGCCTCCATTAAAATCGGCCGGTGGAGGATGATTCGGAGGTTTTGGTAACGCCATTTCGCCGTCAAGCGTGGCTGCGTGAGATATTTGGGACATGGCTCGGATGAATGGAAGTATGAAGGGAGGTTATCATACCAGTAGACCAAGTGAGCATCGAGGGTGAGGCTCTCGGTAAAGGAGAGTTGTGGTGAAGATATGAGTCGCTCTTGGATATGGGAAGCTTGTCGCGAGAATTCGATATCGGCAATCAAGTTTGAGTATACAGTAGGTCCTGTGATGAGTTCGCCGGTCTATTGAGAGGTAAATTTATGAGCCTGTGGATCTTTTCATATAGTGCAATACTTACTTCGTCATCGATATTACTAGGTAAGTTAACCTCGGAGTCAAAGAGATTGATCTTAGACACACGTCCGAGATTTGTTGCCTCTCCAGCATCAAGCACAACTAGGCACCACCAAATCCTCCTTCTGATCTCCCTATGTCTCTTCGCAACGATATCAGTCCCGCCACCGATGTCTCCGGGTAGCTCTTTATGCAGCCCTAGTGCATTCGCCATTCGAAATACCGCGCCCATAATTGCAGACGCCATATTCGGTCTATTTCGATAGTGCAGATACCATCCTGCCATTAAAGCAAGCGCTTGCACCGTCTCGACGTGGCCAGAACCGAAGGATTCAATTCCAAGATGCGATTTCGCAGTGTTGTAGTATGGCAAGTCAGCAAATGAGTCGGATGTAGTTAGGGCAATGGAACCCAATGCGTAAACAATATTTAGGAGGGCAAGCCATGGGGAGTCTTTACGGAGTCCGGATGCCAGGGTTTGGCGAAAGGTTTGTTCATCAAGGATTGGAGTTTTAGGATGTATATGACTGAAGTACGCATCAACGAGAAGCTTGGAGTCGTGGGTTCGATCGGGGACATGTCCAGCTCGGCTTCCACCAGTCGTACCAGAATTCTGATTCGACAGCTCTGGCCTTGTCATGGTATTCTGGTTCTGAAAATTTGATTTTGGAGCTATACTCAAAAGCACTCGAAGTCCAGCGAGGGCAGAGGATGGGCCAACATAAGATGAGATCCGGTCCGGCCGGAGAGAAAGAGAATTCACATCGTCTGCAACAGCTTCGGTTCCCTCACGGTCATCAACGGACTCATCATATTCGAATGTTTCCGGTGACTTGCTCCCACTGCGCGTATATGCGCTCTGCGGTGAAACTCCATTCAGATATTGGACTCCATTGTGGGTGACTACTGGTGACTGCGCCGAAGTTTCTGGCGAGGAATTGAGCAGACTAATCAATGCATCTCTGTTCAATTGAACCAGGTCCTCGAGTGATGACATAGGGAATAGCCTCTGAAGCACTCCTGTAGCATCTTGAAGTCTTGATCGAAGCGAATCAAATGACCTGCCCAGCCAAAGAAATCAGCTATCAATTAAAACAACAACACCTGCTACAGGGACAGCAAGTGAGAGATGGATCCAATTATGGTTATCAACACTAATTAGCTAGAAAAGAACTTACTTTTTCGTGAGACTAGGCCGCGCCTCTGGTGCAGAATAGTTACACCTCTCCGGCATCCTGTACCATCGGCACGTAGAACACGGCTCCGAGCCATCGCATCTGACTTTGCGGCGTTTGCATTCCGTGCATGCATTCTTGATTTTGTTATCACGAATCCGATTAGGAATGCTCGAAGGCCTTCGTGGCTCTGTTGTGCTAGTCGTAGCGGGGTTAGAAGTATTGGGGGAAGGAAGCATTTTGGTATCTCGGCGTCAGCGCTCCGTGACTGAGGTGCATTTATGGAGATCAGCGTTCCATTTCATAGTACAACGGCCGAGTATAAAAATATGCACAAGAGACGGCCAGAGGCGTAGAAAGCGCAGATATTGGAGCATTTAGATATTATTTAGCTACCCCTGATAATCATTGGGAAGCTTTATCAGGACTTTCTACAGTATCTGTTAATCAGTCAGCGGTTACAGCACACCGAGGCTCATCGTTATCGTAAGCCACTCGCAGAGTTTCGGATGACTGCCAGCGCTCTGTCTCCCACCCTTGGACGGTTGAGGAAGGCCTGCACGTGAACGGAGGACTCCCTCCGGAACCCCCCTGAATCTGTTATCTAAGAGATCCGTAAAGCTTAAGCTTTATCCGGCTGCTTTGTCTTCCAAGCGGTCAGGCCGTAGCCAATCTTGAGCCACCAATTCTAACCCCGCGCTGAACATTGTGTTACTCGGTGTTACTTTGTTCAGAAAAGTCGGGCCTGCTCTTCTAGATCCTCCATCTCTCATGATTAAATCAATTGAAGGTGGATTCAACGTTACAGTGCCATGGTAAGCCCTGGTCGTAATCTGTTGTGCATGGATGATCAGGGTCTAAACCGTAATTGCCTAGAAGATGGAGAGTTTTAGCATGGGAGTATATGAACTTCTAAGATCGGCTGCTCTCCCCACAGTCTTGGATGTTCTAGTCCCTCTCTCGAATACCTCAACTTCCATTCGAGCTTACCAGGGATGCGTCTTTTAAATACTCTCCCAGCTCTCGTGGCTGGAGCGTACGCACTGCCAACTGTTCCAATAGAGGTAACCGCTCGTCACAACAATCCCACACCTCATTGTTTTCCCTTCGGATCAGCCAGTTTCCTAGCCAATGACTTCATTCCTCCAAGAGTATCGAGAGAAGAGTGGTGGTGTCCTCAATCCATGACCTATGGATTTCTCGGTTTCTCGTATCCTATGGAATACGGATGTGAAGATGAGGGCTACGACAAGATCAACCGAGACTTTGGAATGATGAAGAGGGATTTCGGTGCCACAATGGCTAGAGTGTATCTCCCGCAATGCTACACAACTGAGATCTGGGAGAACCTGATCAGGGCTGGTGTTAACAACAATATGGCCATTGTTATTCAAGTAGCATGGCCTTTAAATGGTGATGCTGTAAGTCAAAACCCCCCCTGTCTCAATCCTGCGCATTTCACGATGAAAGATTTTATAAGCTGACATTTTTAAGTTGGATAACTGGCAACTCACTCAAGCATCTATCCTCAAAGTTCTAAAAAGCGGTCCTTATGCTAAGATCGCTCCTTACGTGTTCCACTCCGCCGAATTCGGCACCGAGCCCATTGGCGACAGCGACGACTCACTCGACAGTGGAACAGATCACAGCCCCTTCATCGCTGCTCTAGCAAATTTCCGTGCCGCGCTGAAACCATACGGAATTCCCGTAGGAATTAGTGAAGATTGGGATCGTCCAGATTTAATGAGCGGACCAAATGGCACTGGATTGGGTTCCGTTGGAAAGCAAGTCTATGAGAATAGTGACTTGGTGCATGCGCACATCATGCCGTATTATCACAACAACATGTTGGAATCGCAAGCGTGGGCATATATTCAAGAGCAGGTGGCATGGTATAAGGAGAATATTAAATTGCCTACGATCATTTCTGAGGTATGAAACCCCGCTCACCGTTTCTCCTTCCTTCTCTACATTTTACAGAGCGGACTGATCCTAACAATATACCACGGCACAGACTCAGTGGGCATGGGACTTTAATATTCTCCACCAAGGTGGTAGCAACCTTGGTTTCGCTATGTGCGATTGTGGCCCTGAACAATATACTCACTTCTGGAGGATGTATGATGAAAATTGCCTCTATTTCAAGGAGAATAACATTGGCTGGTTCCTGCATGCTTGGCTACAGGAAGGTACTTTCGATATGCTTATGCCGAATGGCAGTTATGCCATTCAGGATTGGCGGCCGCAGAAGTGCTAAGACAATCTGTGAAGTAACTAAGATACAATTAACGATTCTACCACTCGCTCGGAAACCGCCACTCATTTTTAATTAATAATTAAAGCATTTTTGATTAACCTGGGCTCACGTACATAGTTAATCTCTTATACAAATATTGTGATTTTCAAAGCTCATCTTCATCATATGATGATTAGTAATAACACTTAAAATCAAGGATATTATATACATGTATTAAATTGTACAATTCTGAGTAGTATATAGAGGTCATGGTAAACAAAGCAAAGCAGCTCCCTCCAGGTTTTCTTGTACTTTCAGTATGTGCTTTCTTGCTGATAGTCGGTCAGAGGCTTTACACAAGCGTGAGCGAGATCAGAGGAAGCTATTGATGCATGTTGGACTAAGGCATTTTATTTGCATTGTAATATTGAATCGCGTGACTGCTCCACCAATCGATCGAGAGAGTCTAGCACTGCGGCCAGTTCGACTTCGGGCTTATCATGAGAGCATGGGAGAGCAATGAGGCGAGTAGCAGCTTCGGGGTCGTGCCCTTTTGCATATTGACAACGTGTGTAGATAAGGATTTTAAGCGTGGGTTGAACTGAAGGAAAATCTATGTTCAACTCTTTTATCACAAGTGAGACAAGAAATTCATACACGTGTTCAACAAATACGAAGATAAAATAGACAAATCCTTTTGTGTTAAAAGGATAAATCTTAATGACTATGCAACTTCACGTGTCCCTTGTCGCGTAAAACTCATTTTTACCTGTTCTTAGCATTTTTAAGATTAAAATATCTTTGATCAATTTCCTGACTTGTAAGGGGCCTAGAGATTGTAGTTTCTGTAACACGGGTAGCATAAAAGGAAGTCGAAGATACGGTGACCAATAAGCATGAGAGCCAATGGGGTTGTAGCAACGTCAGCGCTGACCAATCAGGCCGCAGAGAATTCGGGGCGAGGGCCTCAACACGGAATCAGAGTACAGGTAAATAATCGAGATCAAACCGATTAAGCATTTCCGTTTACTTATTATTACATGTTTTTATTTATAAAAAAATAATAAATATCAAGTTTATCATTATGATCTTCTAGGCCTAACAGAACTAAATGCTAGTATATTAGTTATATGTATCCTAGTATAGAACGGTAGGCCCGTAGACCACTTCCACTTTTACAATAATTTGCCCACACGTTGTTTACTTAATGAGAAAGTTCTTATTAAGGTGCTGCTGCTCCGGGTGGTAGGAACTGTATCGATGGGGAAGCACGATAAGATAAATCCTCTGCTTCGCCAGTCCACCATGTTTTCTGTTGCAAATACAGTGCTGGTTGTGTTTAATGAATAGAAAAGGATTCAGATTAAGGAAAATATCCAGATATACCTGCTGCGAGAAGTGCAAGAGTATCTGTATCACAGGTTAATTAGAGGACTATAAAACTACAAGTTGTGGTACAGTAGTTCTGACACACCTGCATTTTCAATAGTTAAGTCGGGGCGATTCACAGCAAGAAGGATGCAATTTTCCAGCCCATATGCATTTAACACCCCTTCTTCCGTTGGATTTTGGAACTTGACATCGACTAAGGGTTGAGAAACGTTGAGATTAGTTGGTTGGCTAGTAATTGTGATATGGATTGTTCTTACTGGTGTTAGATCCTCTACCCATGACAGAGACCGCATGAGAAAGCTCGTGAAGGAGTAAGAAAGAGGGTATTTTTTCAACTTCATCACTCAGGTCCGTGCCATCTTTGATATCTCCTGCGCCTAGTGAAGTCAAGGTCATTCCATTAGATATCATGTCATCTAGAGCATCACCGCATATTGTAATTACGCTTACAGGCTCGGTATCGTGATTAATAGTGTAACCACCAAGATCAAGTGGGCTGTTAGTACATAGGATAAGATCTGCCGGTGTTGTTGCGTCCTCTGGTGGATCTATCCACCCCATATTATTACCAGACCCGTCCCAATATACCATAACGTCTAAGTTAAAACTCATTGTCAGGGAATCTGCAGCTGCCTTGAAACGGCGATGATGCAAAGATGCCAAAGAAATGGGTCTGTCAAGCACGACACAAGAGTTTAAGGTTCTTTGTACAAAATAAAATACAACGTTAAATGATCATATAGAGGGCTTACCGGTAGGTCCGTCATAATATCGCCCATTGTTGTCGGTTGTTGTCTCCCAAGCACTATCGCACCATATATCAAGACTCAGAGTATCGTGATACTGGTCAGCATTGACATTCTGTGCAGCGAGCACAATATTACCAAGGAAATCTGCAATATCAAAATCAGCCTGGGAGGGATTGGCAAGGAACTTTATGATTTGTTTATTTCTTTCTTTACTCTTTTATTCCTTTTTTGAAATTTAACATACCCCTGATTTCATCTAAATAATTAAGGGTTTCGGTGATAACACCTCCGTTGGTACGCGTAGTGTCGACAAGCATTTGACCATAAAACGTCTCGAAGGTATTAAACGTAGACCATTCTAAGTAATCGAAATTCGATAACTGTACCTGAGCAACGTTCAAAAGGTCGTGGAGCGTATCGAGCCTGTCGTATGCTCTATATGCCTAATTATCTCGGTGTCGGTTTCAGAACAGTCCTTGGGTGTAGCCGGCATTTACATATGGAGAAGACAAGGCAATATGAAAAGTAACGAAGAGTCAGCCTGCTTACCACATTTTGCACCTTTACCAGAGCCATTTTAATAGCTTCAGTTCGAGTATCGTCGCAATTCATGATTCTGAACCGGTTTCGAAGTCTAGGCTAGATCAGGCTGTGATTGTAGGGCAGATCTGCTACTGGAGCCGCCCATGCTGTTAGCGAAGCTAGATAAAATATCAGATGACACCAGGTCATGATTCGACCCAGATTCGATATCAACATGATGAGCAATGATGATAATGACAATGATCAAACGAGAACGGGAATAGAAAGAAACTTTGAGAAACTCAATGTTGATGGAAAATCAGATTTTTGGCTGGGGGTAACAGGGTCTGCGGTTACGATCAGATCTGGATCCAAAGGTCGGGAGTGTTGGGAGTAAGAGATCTCTTTTCTCATTCTCTTGCGGTCGTACCCATCTAAATTGCTGCATGTGAGTAGTCTCACAACTTTCAAAAATTTGATGTATGCACTACTGTAACCCCATCTATAATATGTATATACCCTGCCAACAATATGCAGTTGGAAGTGGATAGCATGATACCTGCCTATTCTATATACCCTGCTCGGACATCTGCGTCTATGATCCGTGAGCTCCCCGGTTGTAATGCTGCCCGGATCCTCGGGTGTCTCCCTAGATAGCGAGAGCAATGGCTAAATAATACTGTAAGTGGGCTGTGCATTTGACCATCCAGCACGGTAATACGGTACAGTACTATCTCCTTAGCTGGTGAAAATGGAGTTATTCATGCAAATGTATAACTCTTTTACAATAACAAACTTCAATAAGGCCGCCGGGGTCGTCTAATTATGAATCTACTCGCCTAAGGAGGTGAGCCTATGAAACTCGCAGTTTAATTGGAATTAAGCTTCTCACATAGGTGACCCCATTTCCACTGGCCGACTGTTTCCGCCGTATTTAACCGTGGAACTCAAGGACGCTCCTTCTTGGCGCTACTACTGTACTCTGAGCTAGTTGGGTCTTATTTGAAATGCAGTACCGAGATTGGGGGGCATGTGGATTGATATCACAGGGTCCTTCAGGGCCGTGTGAAAATGCTTTAGAGACCTACCTACCTGACCCTGGTTTCTATATTATTCAGCCAGCTTCTCCATTTCTTTTACTATTTGCTGCAGCATTACCCTCTAAAGCGGGACCAACGCTTTCAAAGGCATAACAATCAGAAGTCGTTTCCTTTCCGTTAGATCTCACCGATACAACCTTAAGCAGCTTGGGTCTCGGAATACATCCTAATTCGTACCATACGTCCAGAATGTGCTCACTTGACACCATCAAACTGCAACAGACTACGATCTTCGCACATAACTAACAACGGATCCACCTGATTGCATAAGTGGTAGTACCACATGTATTCTTGGGGCACGGTATGGGTAACTTGCAGCTGCACTTGCAGGTGGAGCTGCGGGTGCTGATATGCATGGTGTCAATTCATGACCCCGGTTGACAGCCCATTTTGGTCATTTCTGCCTCATAGTTGCAGGCTGCTGTTGAGGATGTGAGGTACGAGATATGGAAGAAAGGTTGGATGAGTCTTTGCCGGCCTGAAATTGGGCAAGAGGAATATCGTTCCTCTCCTTTCTCTGCTTCTTTTGCTTGCCGTTCATCTCAAATTTCCTTGTCTTGATTCTCTATTGAGACCACGATGTGGCTAACTCCATCACCAGCTTCTACCAGGCTTCTGGTTGTCTCTCTATTCTTGATCTTTCAAAGCATTGTGATTGCCGGTAGGGTACCGGCCGCTTTGAGTTCATATCTGGCGTCACACCCTATCTCGACTGTGACGTCGATAAATAAGCCATTACAAACAATTGTCAACTCTCAATCACTTTTTATCAGCAACAACCTGCCGTCATTGGCAGTCTTGGAGTATACTAGACAGCGTTGTCCGGCGAGTTGCGATGACACTGGAAGTAATCCCGGAAATTGGACCGTATACCACCATGTAAATCGTCTCTCATTGTGCAATCAGACCCTGCTGCTTAATTTTGCAATTCATAATTATATTAATGGTCTTCATACTCACTCGAGCATACGCTCTTGCGTTGCGAGTTATATTTTAAGCAGTAGCGCAACCACTATTCAGGATGGATTGTGTTACTCTCGGGGTAACCTGTCAAAAGTCCAGGAATCTGTGCAGATAGCATCGAATAGATCAGACATTTCAGGCTCCATAGGAGATTTTGTGGCAGCAGCTAAACAACTGTCAAGCTATCTGGTCCAGGAAGATACCAATTGTAATGAGACAATTGCATTTGCATACTCTAAGTCAGCTGCTGTTGGCCTGTTCGCGGGCTCCGGAATCCCAACCCAGGGTATTTTGGACTCTGTTCTCCAACAATTCATTACTCAAGTTCAGAGTAACGGTATCTCGGAGAATCAATTGATACAGCTATGTGTAGGAAATGGCTGTAGTTCCAGATATAGTTTTGGAATTGTTGCAAACGCAAATGCTGATCTAGGCCTTGTCCAGAACACTGTTGCAGCATGGGCCTCTGGTAAATGCATTACTACCTATGACAGTGCATCTCTATGGCAAAATATTACTATCTCAGTGCCAGTTACTGCTACCCAAGCCAATAGAACTGGGAGCAAGAACAATAGCACCACGTAGCAACACAGGCTGCGCATGCACTTGTTCCGCGAGCGACGTGCTCGACAATCCAGGTTGCTTCTGGAGATACATGTAAGTTCTCACTAATACCTTTGGCCAGAAACACAGCCTCTAAAATTTTTATACTAGGTGCAACTTTAGCTGCAGAGTGTGGTATCACTCCCGCACAATTTACTGAATATAACCCTAGTAGTACCGAATGCTCAACTCTCACTCCAGGTGAACACGTCTGTTGCACATCTGGCACTCTGCCTAATTTTGCACCCACACCCTTCCCCAATGGGACATGCGCGAACACCTTTGTTGTAGCTGGGGATACTTGTTCTCAGATCGCGGCAACGTACAGTCTTACTGTGAATTTAATAGAAAATTTCAACAACGACACTTGGGGCTGGATGGGTTGTGATGATTTGCAGGCAGGACAGTACATTTGCCTAAGCACAGGCTCGCCACCCATGCCAGCTGTGCTAAGTAATGCTGTATGTGGTCCCCAAGTCCCAGGCACTCCACAAGTTCCTGCTGGAATAGATCTTTCTACCCTTAACGAGTGTCCACTTAATGCTTGCTGCGATATCTGGGGTCAGTGTGGCACAACTGACGAGTTTTGTACTACTACGGAATCCCCTACTGGAGCGCCAGGGACAGCAGCTGAAGGGACAAATGGATGCATATCTAATTGTGGAACTTCAATAATCATCGGATCAGCTCCAGCCGAGTACTGGAATATAGGATATTTCGAAGCTTTCAACTCGGACCGCCTATGCTTGAATGGAGACATTGGCAGTCGAGACTTGTCGGCATATACGCATATCCACCTTGCATTTGCTGCTATTTCTCCATCTTTCTCTATAGATATCAGTGCAATACAAGTCCAGTTTGCCCAATTCGTTTCCATGACGGGATTCAAAAAAATCATTTCCATTGGTGGCTGGACGTTTTCCACCGTTCCCTCAACCTACTATATTTTTAGAGAAGCTGTGACCCAAGAAAACATGGAGACTTTCGCAGATAACATTGTTTCATTTATCAAGGAATATAATCTCGATGGAGTAGATTTTGACTGGGAATGTAAGACACCCTCAAGCCTGTTAATATGAAGCTGCTAACTGAAATAGATCCCGGTGAGCCAGATATCAAAGGAATTCCTCCAGGTATGCCAAGCAACATCTCTTTTCATAGGCATATCAAGTAATACGTAGCATAACTTTGGTTTTTATCATATATCGAATTTCTCTTTGATTTTAGGAACTCCAGTCCTGATTTAAGCTTTCAGAATAGCATACTAATTTCGAGCTTTTCTAGGAAGTAATCTGGATGGTGTTAACTATGTATTGTTTCTCGACCTATTAGCAGTCAAGATGCCAGCTGGCACTACAATATCTATCTGCGCTCCAGCCTCATTCTACTGTCTACAAAGCTTTTTGATTGCAGACATGGCAGAATTTATTGACTATGTCGTTTTCATGACCTATGATCTTCATGGTCAATGGGATTATGCAAATGCGTTCTCTGATCCCGGTTGTCCTGGAGGTAATTGCCTCCGTTCTGACGTAAATCTTACTGAAACTACAAATGCTCTGTCTATGATTACCAAGGCCGGAGTCCCAACAAATAAAATTGTGGTCGGTGTAACAAGCTATGGTCGTTCTTTTCAGATGACGACACCCGGCTGCACTACTGAGGAGTGCACATACACAGGACCAGCTTCCGGAGCATACGCCGGAGAATGTACACAGACAGCTGGCTACATCGCGAATGCCGAAATTGACAGCATCATGGCTATGAATGCAACTCTTCTGACTGCGGACGGAGACATCGTTGGGGTTACTGGAACTCCCACTATTTATGTCGATGGAGACAGCTATTCGAATGTTGTCGTGTACGATGATACGCAGTGGATTGGTTATATGGATGACGATAATAAGGCTGTGCGAAAAGTACTCTATGAAGCCTACAATTTTGCCGGAACAGCAGACTGGGCAATTGATCTCCAAAGCTATGTTAGTGATAATGATGGAGCCGGCCCCAGTGGCAACGAATCCATTATTTATATCGACCAGTCCATCTGGACCAGCAATAACCTCACAATACACTACGAACCTCCTTGTGTCTTTGTTCTGCCGCAATTCCCACTCGGCTACACTGATACTGTCAGCTGGCCAGGTTTGAAAACAACTATACTTTCTTCTTCGGCAGGTTCTACTTACACAGTCACAACAACCATCAGTGTCCCCGAATTCGTTATAACGGGTATTGACCTTTGGCCAATCTCATTGGGACCAACCGATGTCTCAACATATACAATTATCCCAGAGCAGAGCATTATGCCTCCATCATTTATCATCACCCTTGGACCATTTCAGGAGACGTTCCCACCAACATCCATCCCCACATTCACTGGGGGAACTACTACTACCAGTGTCGTCTCTGGAGGCGCAGTCCCGCCAACCGCTGGCTCGACGGTTGCTGGAAGTACTCCGTCAATCATTTTTCACTCGACTTCCCATCCTGTTCCTATTCAACCCCAGCCAACATTCTTCGTAAAATCACTCCCTCCTCCGCCGACAAGCATCCCAGCCGTGACAATAGCAACGGGTGCTCCTCCTCAACCATGTGTTTTGGGATGTGGAATTCGTGATTGTTCTCTCTTTGGCTGTGGGTCGGATGATGGAGGAGGAGGGGGANGGGGTGGTTGCGGAGTATTTGGCTGTGGCGGAGGAGGTGGCTGTGGACTATTTGGCTGCGGCGGCGGTTGCGGCGTATTTGGTTGCGGTGGAGGGTGTGGGCCATTTGGCTGCTCAGGAAGCTGTCCTCTGGATGTGTGTAGAGGTATTGGTTGTGCTACCGGAGAGTGTGGGATTGAAGGGGATGGTGAGGATGAGAATGAAGACTGTGATGAGCCGTCAACCGTATCAGCCTGCACCATCATCATCAGCAGTTTCAGCACCTCGCCAATGACCGAATACTCAACGACGACACTAACTCACTGCGCAACCTATGTGGAATGCTCGACAGAAGACAGCGTGACGACCACGACTGAAACTGCCCCCGAATCTCAGGTCACTGACCATGTGACAGCTTTGTATGAAACTGCATACCCTAAAGCCAATAATTATGCAGCTCTAGCAAGCTCCATCATCAGCATCCGCTCTCAATGGGATGCAACCCGCTACTCTGGTTTGACCGTGCCGACCGCTGTTACCGTAACAGAGTCGCCTACAACAGTTACCGTCACTCAATCCGAGACTCCAACTGCTGAATTCTGTGTGCAAGATGCCACTTGCAATGCTGATGCTGGACCAGCTTGTACTGGTGCTGTGGCGCTGCTTAACCCCATGTTGGCATATAGGTAAGCTAGACATCTACTCTCCTTGATATGACTTGAAATATAATGTTGGTATCTGTCGATCAATACTAAAAAATACCCCCAGTGATGGTACTTACAGCTGTGTCACCTCAAACTCCATCAGTTGCGCTGTCGGGGTGTCTGGACCCGCGAGTTGCGCGTTCTTAGGTTCTGATATACAAGAGTAGGTCAATCCATTTTCCTTGATGCAGCTCAACCATTTCTATTCATTCCTCTTCAAGATGTCTCAATGTTTCATATAAACGAAGAAAAGTTAATCTAACCCCCTGCTATCATTAGCCTTTGGAATGAACTTATTCGTCAGGATCAGGATGGCACTTGTAGTTGCGCAAGTATGCTTTTCCCTGGAAATTGCGAAGTGTCTGTTGGCGTTATTTCGGAGTGTAGTGATAGCGATATATAGCAATGCATAGTTTACACCTGTTCTCTAACCCNTTTTTTTAAACTCTTTATATAAAGACATTTATATGCACATATAAACAGAGCTAGCTGCCAACAGCCTATAATGCTAAAGATATATAAAGATATAATAACATAATCGTCCAACGATCTATAATACGTTAATCTACCAATATGATAATTATTATATCTACATATTTATACTTAGTTGTAAATGTAAGAGAGAAGAAAATGTTGTTTAGTACTCTCATATAGCTACAAATTCTGTACGATCTGGTATGTGTTTGTGTATCACATGATCTCTGATCATCAAATCATTACTCCGGTTACAACAGCACTTTTCATCTCCTCATACATCAGATGAACTTACTGTATTAGTCGTCGACTTATTAGTCGGCCTCCTCATGAGGGAGCGAGCGGGAAAGAGGATCGGGCCGACTACTACTATTGTACAGTAGAGCCAATAAACAAAGAGGATCCTTACATACAGGGCTCGGACCGCTCCTTCTCGCCCCAGCGGGTAACTTCTCTGCACTGCAGTTAAAGCAGAGCTGCACCCTCTGCGTATTTCATAATGGCATGGGAACAATCAATAGTTTCGGGGATGCGTCCCGGCGCATCCAGCCCATTATTTGCAGAGGGGGTTCATCCAAATATCCAATGCAACTCCCACCTTTGCAAGAATGCTCGTTGCGGAATCCAACGCTACGGTGTACCTCAATGTACTAAAGTATAGTCACACTCAGGGATTGGCCCACTCCTGATTAAATAATCGCAGCTGATATATATGGGGCTACTAACGCTCATGCAGGATCATTCTGACTTCTTGTCCGTACCTTCGGTTAAGTATGCGTGTATTACAGAGTGCAGGTAGCAGAAGTTCCCCCGTGCCTGCCGCCCACAGGGGCGGTTAGGAAGGATTCTAGCATTGACGAATGATAAAATCGGAAGAATCAACACAAGTCAACAGACTCCAGCAAAAGCCGAAAGTTCCGCAGAAGCTTTCAGTAGTATCTGGTGATCAATGCAGCGTTATTGCCACTGCTGCTGGCATTTCCCTCACCCAGTTCTATGCTTGGAATCCTGCTGTAGGATCTACCTGTGTTTCTTTATTCCTCGGATACTACGTATGTATTGATGTTATCGGATTTACCCCTACTATTACAACTACTATAAAAACAACTACAACCACCGGTAATGGAATTAGTACCCCAACGCCAATCCAAACGGGCATGGCAACAAACTGTGACAAGTTTCATTTAGTTATATCTGGAGACCAATGTGGTACAATCGCCGCAAATGCTGGGGTTAGTCTTGCTCAATTCTACTCTTGGAATCCTGCTGTAGGAAGCACTTGTGCTACTTTGTTCTTGGATTATTATGTATGTATTGATGTCGTTGGGGTGACCCCTACCTCTACTTCTAATCCGACAACTACCAAAGGAAACGGAGTTACTACTCCAACACCAATCCAGACTGGAATGGTAACAAACTGTGATAAGTTTCAGGAGACCAGTGTGGTGCTATTGCTACTGCTGCTGGCATTACTCTGACAAAGTTCTACTCCTGGAACCCTGCTATTGGCAGTACTTGTGCTACTTTGTTCTTAGGATACCATGTATGCATTGGCATTCTATGAGGGTGTAACAGGGACGGAAGTGTAGATTTTATGTTTTACACTGAAAGGAAGAGGAGATGGAAAATATCTGATACACGATGCAATACATTATATAACGCATTGTTATAACTTATTAAGTCAGTGACCAAACGATCTTTGACGGACTCAACCTTACAGCGGCAAAATCTACATATGATGATGCTTTGTTAGAATATATAAGCAGCTAGCAGCACGGTAGATACTGTGCTCAATTCAATTAAGCCTCTTATTTATAAGTTTATTATATGTAGCAATTTCGACTCTCAATATATTACTGCTCTTTGCCTTGTATGGCTATATATGCATCTAGATCTATAACAATTAAGCTGGTGGAAATAAATGCACTTATACAGAAACTGTAATTGTGCAGATTATGCAATGAATATCCAATTATCAGCTGACTGAATTATTGGCGATTATTTAAACACAATTCCTGCAGCCCTTACCCTTCTTTGTCTCTGTGACAACCGGGATCCAGAGACACACACCTTCTGGTAGCTTAATCGCACAGCAGTGTCATCCTTATTATATACCCTCACGCTTTATTATGGCTGCACGAGACTCTGACAGCTCAGATTTCGAAATTATTGATCCTGTATCATTAGCAACAGAGATCGCCGACGAGAAGGTCGATGTTGGGCGTATTAACTCTTGGCTCAATCCAACAGGATACAACACCCCGTCATCCGAATTCTGCCGTCATCTGTCATCCAAGTCACCGGGAACTGGAGAATGGATTCGAGAACAAACACAATTTAAGCAGTGGTATTCTTCCGATAGCCATAACTTCATTTGGATCAAAGCTGTCCCTGGTGCAGGAAAGAGTGTGCTCGCGGCGAGCATGACTGATTCACTTAAACGCGAACACGATGGACCTGTCTTGTTTTTCTTCTTCAGACAGATTATTGATGATAATTCCAAAGCAAGATCGCTCGTACGTGACTGGATAGCTCAAGTTCTCCCTTTTGCTGGGATTTTGCAGGTTGCTCTTTGGGAATACGTCAATGAGGGAACTCATCTCGAAAGCATCTCGACAGCTCAATTATGGAAGCATCTTTTATTTGCCTTTAATTTCATCAACAAAGTTTATTGTATAGTTGACGCTCTAGATGAAATGACTATTGATGAGGAGTTTCTGGCCATGCTAAATGAACTCGGAACTTTCCGCCCTAGACATTTAAAATTGTTAATTACAAGCCGACCTACACAATATCTTCAGCGTCTCCTCAAAAATGCTCAGGTGATTCATGTTGAATCAAACAAAGAACCCGTGAGAAGAGATATCTCCGTCTTTGTATCTCGAGGACTGAAAGAGTTGGATGTTGATTCCGAAATACAATCTCTCATCAAAATTACTATCTGTGAGCGGTCGCAAGGTTTATTCCTTTATGCTCGTCTTATGCTTGATCAGATAAAACAAACCGCGAAAGAACAGGGTAAAAAAGATGTACCATGGTTCGGACAAATGGTTCTCAAACTACCTGTTGGGCTTGAAGAGATGTATAATCAAGTCCTCTTTGATCATGCAACTAAGTTTAACATTGGTCAGCAAACACAGATACTAATTTTACAGCTTGTGACGCACTCTTCTAGGCCTCTGCGTCTCATCGAGATTGCTAGTGCTATTGAAACAAACAGTTATACTTCTGCTTTTACCGTCAATGATAAAAATAGCAAAGAAATCGTTCGCACCTCTTGCGGGCCTTTACTTGAAATTATGGAAGACGAAGTTATCCAGATATTACATCACTCATTTAAAGAATATCTTCTTGATTCTTCGCGACTAGAGCGTCAGTCTGGGACACCCCAGTTTCCCATCATCGACCCAACGGTTGCACACAAGACCCTCGCTTTAACATGTCTGAAAAGTCTACAAATCCCCATCCTCAGCCAGCATTCGGAACCAGCTAAAGCTACGAGAACTAAAAGACGAAAGGTGCCTCCGCAAAAGGGCTCTTATACAATCAACCTCGGTTCCATAATGTTACAATATCCTCTTGTAGAGTATGCTGCGAAGAACTGGATGTATCACGCACGCCAATATAATGCTGATGATGACCAAGCCTTCTTCAGCCAGTTGTTGCAATTCTGCACCCTTGACGCCACCCGCTTTGAAACTTGGCAAAGGCTACTATCATCTGACTCTAACACTACATTAGTATTGGCATCCAACTCCAGTCCTCTGCATGTTGGGGCAGCGTATGGGCTATATCAATGGGTAAGGTATTTAATTCGGAATGGGGCAGATCTTGATGCATTTGACAGCGGTGAGAATACCCCTTTGTTCTGGGCGGCCATAGGAGGATGGACAGAGGTAGTCAAATTACTGCTCGAGAATGGAGCACAACCTGATATTGGTGGACTTAATGGAATGAAACCAATACATGTTGCTGCACAGAGGAATCATTCCGCCGTTGTAAAACTTTTGCTTGAGGCTGGTATGTCATAATTCATTACCTTCTTTTGCTTTTCACTTAAGATAAGATATTTCCTTTTTCTTTCGATCTTGTGAACCTTTTGATATCCTATATATTGTTATTTAAAAATTCTAATACTATTTTATAGACGTTCCACCTACCTCTCCCGAGTGCCGCAGATATGGCAACGCAAATTTTATTATTGACGAGCATGCCCTCAAATACGCGTCGAAACTTGGCCACATCGAGACCGTACTTAAGATGGTCCCATATGCATCTCGAGATGAACTTGGGGAAGCTCTCTGTAATGCTGCAGCTGCAGGGCATTCCGATCTCGTATCTACTCTCCTCTCGATTCCCGACCCAGAAAAGCAACTCTCTCCAAATACAATATCACGAGTACAAGCTAAATTCACAAAATTAACAGGAGGGGAGCCAGTGTTAAATCTCGCTATAAGCAGTCTTGACGTACAGTGTGTCAGAATTCTACTTGAAAAGGGGGCCAATGTCTCTGTCCAAAGCGAACCTAGTGATGCGACGAACAGTGATAGACTATTGGGTGGGCGTGGATTGAGACATGAGCAGTCATTCTCGCCTCTGCACGTACTTGCCACGAGTATCACTAAATCTGCCCAAGAAACTGCTGCAAGAGAAATTCTTAGCCTGCTGTTAGCAGCGGGAGCGGATCTTGAAGCTCGAAATGACGAGGGGAATACACCACTGCTATCTGGCATCGGGAGCGAACGGCATATTTCTCTCTCATCTTTGTCGATCCCTATCCAGATTTTTATGAATGCAGGCGCTGATCTAAAGGCTGAGAACACAAAAAATGGTGAAACAGTGCTATTTTACGCTTGTACTAGTTTAGACACAACAGAAATTGCAAAGCAAGCACTGGAACTTGGAGCTGATGTATCAAAGAGATCTTTCAATGGGGCGACAATTTTGCATCGGTAGGTCAGTTTTGCTACTGTCCATCTAAGCTCTATATTTATCTTTGATTTACTCAATATCTCCATTTGCATTCTGGGTGCTTATATGTTGACCTTTTCACCAGTGCCACCGAAAATAGACATCGCTCAGTGGAACTTATAGAGCTAATAACTAGTTACGGGGCAGATATTAATGCTCAAGACAATGAGGGTAATACAGCACTTCACATAGCCTGCAATGACCGGATTATTAAACCAAAAACTATCAAGAAACTTTTATCTCTCGGCAGTGACCCAAAAATCAAAAATCAAGATGGCTGTACTCCACTCCATATATTCCAGCCCTGCTTGCTCAAGATTGAAGTTATCCGCGAATTAATAGACGCCTTTATTGATGCTGGCGCCGATTTAGAAGCTAGGGATGGCAATGGGGAAACGCCTCTTCACAGAATCGTGACGATGAATTCTAATGTCGAATTTTTAGAATCACTGTTTCAACACCCTAGAGTCAAGCCTGATATAGCTGCAAGGACGATTCACGGTGGGAAAACTGTTCTACATTTAGCACTTCAACCAAGAATCTACAACGCGTACAAGCTTCTAAACATGCTCCTGGAATATGGTGCGGACCCTACTTGGACGGATGATGATGGAAATACATTATTACACGAGATCGGACGGCGGTTTCAAGGTTCAGACGAAGACATCCAGCTCATCAAACGGCTTATTGAGTGTGGTGTCTCCTTCCACTCGGTAAACAAAAAGGGCCGTACAGTCGCACATGTTGTTCCAAGTGAATGTCGCAAAACCTGTCACCCAGGTACTCGAGACTTCTTATTTACAATTTTACAAAAAATCGATCCTAGCTTTGATATAAATGCTCGAGATCTTGATGGGCATACTTCGCTGCATCTTGCTGCTGTGGTTTCAGAACCTAGAACATTTAGTTTGATCCATGCAGGGGCCGATCCTGGGGCTCAATCCCACGATGGCAGGACACCATTGCATTGCGCTGCCAGGGGGTGTCAAAGTGGTATCTTGGCTATGATAATACGTCTCTCGGGAGAATTGAAACAAAGGCTCGATATTGATGCTGTGGATACTCATGGTCAAACGCCTCTCCACGATGCATGCCGCTCTGGTTGTCCTGAGTCAGTACGTATTCTTCTCGACGCTGGTGCAGATTTCAACGTACTTGATACATCAAATTGCACCCCTTTAGTCACTTGTGCTGAGTTCCTTGATGAGCAAAAGCATTGGGATAATAGTAAGTGGCTAATGCCAACAGCGGCCAATTCAAGCGATATTTCCACACGAAATGGATCTGAACAACTTTTCAAGAGTGATGAATTCAGACACGTTTGTTTCAGAGATATTAAGGCTCAATATGAATGCATATATGGAGGCAATCGTGAAAAGCCAAGAGTAGGAGTTATCGCCAAGATGTTAATCGATGTTGGAGCAGACACAAAAGGAGCACTAAAAGCTGGATATAGAGCTATTGGCAGCTCTTGAAAATAAAGCAACCTCGAGAGGACTTAGCTTGGACATAGACGGGCTTAGTCATGACAATATTTCTCGACCAGTTGAACGGTCGGAAGATGATATTCCTGACATAATTGAACCTACCATGGATGTTCTAGTTAAGAAAGGAGTCGACTTCACTAGACCAATAAAGCCTTACTCAGGTGAATTAACGGCTATTTCGAAACTCGTACGCTACGGTATGACTGAGTGTGTGGAGAAAATCATCTCTAAAGCCAAGCTATTTGATGATCCGTCATTCACAATCCCGCTTGCCAACGAGGTAAAAATGTGGTCTATCATTTTTCCCCGTCCACTATTGCAAGTAGCTTGTTCCCAGCCATTCTGGAACATGGAGATGGTAAAACTTCTGGTAACTAAAGGCCAAGTTGATGTTAATGCTCATCAACAAATTGAAGAGAAAGATTACCGAGTAACAGGCAACATCATTCCTGGTCTAACAGCTCTTCATGTGCTTGCAAATGGGACCTCTTGGTGGCACGTAGAAGCAATTCGATATTTAATTGAGAATGGTGCGTCTATTACTTATATTTCTATGTTTGGGTTCTTTTTATTTTTTCAATCCATTAACATGCGAGTGACTGACATACTATTCTATAGGAGCTGACATTCATGCTGTTGATGACAAGGGACAAACACCCCTGGATATTGCCTCCACTTATTCAAATCGTAAAAGCCTTTTAGGACACAGCTATTTCACACCACAATGTTGTGAACTGTTGCTGCAAGCCGGGGCCAATCCTAATAGAGTCAACTCCCTTGGCTTAACTCCTCTGGATCATGCAGGTGGAGATCCTGCCATTATTAAAGTGCTACTTAAGTACGGTGCAGACATTAACGCTAGAGCAAAAAGTGTTCTTATCTCTGCTATAGAGGCAGGAGAGGTTGTAACACTGAAGCAATATCTCGAGGCAGGATCAGATTGCAATATTCCCGATGGGTCGACCAAAAGAGGTTCATATTTCTCTAGGCACCATGATAAGTCATTAACTAAGAAATACCCACTTCTCTTTGCGGCTATGCCACCACACGATAGCAAATGGAAAGACGGTATTTCGAAGGAAATGGTCAAATCACTACTTGACTACGGTGCAAGATTCGACCAACCTGTTAGTGACAATGATACTCTCATACACTATCTTTTTGAATGGGCAAAATCATCTTCGCTACAGCCGTTTGTTGAGAAAGCTGGACTTGATCTTAGTATTCGAGATCAAAGAGGCCGAACAGTGCTGATGTCAGCTCTTTCTTCTTCTGTAAAATATGAGCATGATAGTGTTGCTTTACAGCCAGAAGAAAAAGATCGCCTTATAGCCGAATACACACCTTCATATCTTCTTTTGGCTAATTCGCCTTTATACAGTAAAGCAATAGATTACTTTGCTACCGATAATGAAGGAAAGCACATAATTTTTTACCTTGCCCAAAACAAGGCATGTGCCAAGCAGCATGCAGCTCGATTTCTCTCTATCCTAGGTGTCAGCGCCCTAATTGTCAAGAAAGATAAAGCAGGCTTCTCACCGTTGCATGTGGCATTGGCACTTATGAATCTCACTGCCTGTGAACAATTTATTTCGGAAGGAGGGGCAGATATCCTAGAACCAGACCCCAACGGCGACACTGCCCTTCACCATCTTTTTCGCTGTTCCTCGGAGTATAGGATGGCGGAGTGTCTGGAATTCATAGCAAAATTCCCAGCACTGAGTAACCTAGTCAATTTTCGCAATAATGAAGGAAACACTCCACTCTTAACGCACCTCGTATCTAATGCTATTCTATCCAGAGGTCGTTTGCGACCTTCGCAGAATCTTGATCCTTTACAATTTTTTGTTGATCATGGTGCAGATTTCACTGTCACTAACAATAAAAGGGAGACAGCACTTCATATTGTGTCCAAAAAACCACCGGAGAGATGCTTGGCATTGATAATGAGAGAAAGCGACAGAGCACACTATCATGTGACATTATTTAAGAGATTGGTAGAGTTAGGCTGTGACCCTTTGTTAGAAGATGAGGGAGGGAGGACGGCGTTGGATATTGCTGCAACAGTTGGGAAAAAAGAGATCTTGAAACTTTATGAAAGAAGGAATTACGATTAGGAGTAAATTGGAGATTATTAAGTTCAGCTCTACACGTGTAGTAGAACGATAGTAACTAGCCTTCGAATCCGTAAGTCACAGATCTTTATCACTATTTTTTCATGAGGTGTTTGTAAATGTTATTTATGGATTTCGACTGCCGTAGTAGAAACCATAAATTGATGGTTGCATTCTCTATATGCGTATGGTGATATTTCATATTTCGAATTTGGGAGGAGAGGCACAGCACAGCGCAATAGCAGGATTGCGGGACCCCTGGATCCTATCAATGTTGATTTTGATCTATCAGCTTCCCGTGCGTAATGAACTCGTCTTTGCTCAAGTATTATTCATGACGTAAAGCTGCCTGTAAAATATTGTAACATGAATGCTTTGACATAGCCCAAACGAGAGTAGGGGTCACGATGATATGCATACTATAAAGGGAATACGCTCTAAACTCAACGAAGCTTGGGCACTAATAGTGGGCAAGTATTATCGTAAAATGCATTAAGAGTAATAGTTGGTGGGCGCTCGGACGGTGGGAAATTTTCACTACCAACCACCTAGGGGTGGTTGGCACAAGTATTCCATCACCTCAAAGTAATCCGTCACCTTTCGCGAACCCCAAACACTAAAGTCACGTACTTTCATTACGCGTTTTGCTGTCAACACCATACAATATTTTAATCAATATACTTCTCAAAACGCCGAGGACCTCTTCTGCAATAATTGCCCAACGATTAGATGAAGCTATCGAATGGTATTTCGATAATCAAGACCCTGAGGATTCTGTTACAATTACAACTACTATACGTATATTCAACCTCAAAATCAACATACTTCACAAAGCAATCCAACACTATTCAACATCTACTAAAGATTTTAAACAAGGCAAAGAATAACCTCCTTTCCTAAAACTTTACTAAATTAACATATTATACTCTTATATTATAATACAAGTATATAATAACAACTTATTAAACAAGGTTATACTTATAAAGGTAATAAAGCACCTTTATAACACTGATAAAAAAACTTTCAATGTAATAGATATATAACTTCTTGAAGTCTTATTCTGACTAATTCTATATAATTACAATTAAACTTATTAAGAAAGAATAAATTCAAGTACAAGATATAAAGCTTATAAAGGAATAATTCTTGAAATATAATAATATTTAACAAGAAAATAAAATTCAAAAAAAAGAATATTTATAATATAAATAAGACAGGATTTTGTATTAGTATAGTAGAAGAAGAGTAAATTATTATATTTTTTATAACTACTTATCTTATAAATACTTAAATTAACTTTAAAGTTCTTAGTTTAATATACACAAGTTAAGAATTAAGTACTTTTCTAACTCTTATAACTTCTTAGAATGATTATTAACAATTTTATAAGTTATAACAAGACTATAACTCTTATTACAAGCTTAGCCTATTACTATTACCTTTAACTTAACTTATATATATAAAACAAATCTTTAATATTATCAAGATATACATAGAAAACTAAAAGTATAATAAAGTAATTAACAACTTCAAATACAAATTGATAATCTTCAAGAGCTATTATAAATAAGTAAAATTGTCAAAGGAATTTTATATTAAAGTATTCCTTATTATACTAACAAGACTAGTAAAAGACTATTTTATTATTAATAACCTTGTTAAATGCATATTCAAAGAAGTATACACTTATTTACACAACTTTTACAAAAGACTTATATATCATCATCAAATCTATACTGAATAAGAAAGTACAACATTAACCTTGATCACAATTGTAAACCTTAAGAAAATAACATTTAAAAATATACAATTACTTATTAATAAGCTTTAAGAGCTTTAATATAACCTTTAGCCAACTTATAAGACAATTAATATTCTTTATAAGAAGTTAATTATTACTTGCTAAAGATCTTTAACATATAAATATATTATTTCAGACTTATCAAGAGACTTAAGACAACCTATCAATAAACTCTACTTGTTTATTATGTTATACAAAAAGGAAAAAGAATAAGAACACTATAATAAAACTTATTTTACAAACTATCATTATTATACTAATTATAGAACAAACTAATAATTCAATTCATAAAGTTTTAAGTATACTACTTTATACTTTTAAACACAAGGAAAATGCTTTATATACAAAAGAGAAGGATACTGATCATGGAAATACTTACAAGAAGAGTAAAATACAAAGAAAATATATTTCAAAGTTAAAAATATAAGTAAATTTAACTTTAACATCTATAACTCTAAACAACATTTTAATGAACAATTTAAACAATATATTATTAATTATAAAGGAAATAACTTTGAAAAAGAATTAAACTTTACTTTTAAGACTTTATTCATCAACAACAACTTAAAAACAAACCTTGAAGAACTTAACCAGCTTAAAACTATATTCTTTATTATAATTACATTCTTTATCTTATATAAAAGTTTCCTAATAGAATTAATTATACTAATTACTATAAAATTAGTTAATAACACTTTCTTATACCAACTAACCATCAAGGTACTAATGACTAAGAATTACCCTTGAGAACTTAACTTAAAAACCTTCATAACAATTATAACAGAAGTATACAATGTAAAAAGCTTAACAAGGTATAATTAAAGACAATTTCATAAAATCCTGATCAATACAAAAGTTATAAAATACTCTACAACTAATTATAGTCAATTTGAAGCTTTATAATGAGTAAACCAAACTATAACATTAAATACTATAACTAAAAGTATAATAACAGTACAATTTAAAATCAAGAGCACAACTTT
Organism: Scytalidium lignicola; assembly: GCA_002812745.2. Classification (NCBI taxonomy): domain Eukaryota; kingdom Fungi; phylum Ascomycota; class Leotiomycetes; genus Scytalidium; species Scytalidium lignicola. The sequence goes on from NCSJ02000010.1 coordinate 109,424, forward strand.
AATAAGTTTTATACTAATAAATACATTAATTAAGCAAATTGAATTTTATATAATTAAATCAACTACTCTCTTTTTGCTATGCTTAACAAATATAAACTAATTGAGTATATATTTCAACAACCTTATAAACCTTCTTATTACCTTACAAAGAAGCATTCTAATTATATAATAATTCAACTATAACTTTCTACTTTAAAACATATCTTTATACACTTTTGTTTTTGATTTACTAAAAGAAAACTTTTGTTTCTTAATTAACATAAAATTATAATACTTATACCAACGTTTTAACTACTTATTAATAATTAAATTACAATGTATATTGAATTATACAAGTTATAATATCAATAAGGATATATTAGAATACCTTATTAAGTTTTATACTTATTACTAATGTCATAAGAAGTTATTAAGAAGATTTAGATTTAACTTATAAGACAACATCAACTTCAACTACTTTATTATCATTAACATTTTTTACATTAACAACAAACTTATACTTTATATTATCAACAAAGAAACACATTACTAAGTTAGTAGATAACTCTAAAATATCAGTATAAAGTACATTTAAGACACTTTATAAACTTGTTAGATTAACATTTACTTAAGACCTTCAGACTAAATTATAATTAACATTAAAAANGAATTTTATTAATAAGAAATTTCAGCAAAGTATTATAACTATAAGAATAACCTTAAAAGTAATTCTAATAAAAGCTTACAACTTAATTGACTACGTTGAACAATATTATATACTTGTACAATATACTTACTAAATAATTACAATTGAAATCCATAATCTTAACAAAGATATAACTTTATAAATAGTATTCAAAGTTGTTAATAATTTAATAAGACTTAACAAACTTATCCTTATACTATTAGTTTATAATACTTACTTATACATGTTAGAACTTAACACTCTAACTTTAATTATTAACTAAAGAGTTATAACAATCAAGAAAGCTATAAAGGAAATCAACAAAATCAAGGTAAAACAACAAGTATAAGATATAATCAATATGTATAATAGCTTTAATATAAGTATTATTCACAACTTATTATTGAATTCAAATATTCTTGTATAAAGAGTAAGAAATACAAGTTAGAGTAAAAGCTAGAAAAAGTTATACAAACTTATAAGTATAAATAAAGAAATATATATATTAATGTTATTGTATAAGAATATACCATTCAAGTCAACAATTATAAAACTATACCTTATGCTTATAAAAGGAATCAATAAAATCAAGTTACTAAAGCTAAAACCAGAAATTATAACCATTGAAGAGCATTAAGAAGAGCTTAACAAGTCAACTATAACTGTTATTCTACTACTAATACTACTTGTGAAACATAAACATAAAAAACCTTGTAAATACCCTGAAATCATTATTTTCTTGTAAGGCAAAGAACTAAAGCCTTAATTTATAACCTTATATTAAGTTAAAATATCAAAATTACTCAAAAAGAGCATTTTCAAGATTGTAAACCCTTAAAGTATACTTAACAATATACATATATTCAATATTAAGTTTGTGAATAAAATTAAGAATAAGAGAATTAAAAAAAGCTTTTGAAAAGTTACACCTTATAATACAAGCTTATAAAAACAATAAGAAGAAGCTTGTTTTAACTTAATTACCTATTATTCAATATGTTAACCAGTGTATTATTCTCTATATTGTTATTATAAAGTACTGTTATGGGATTGACTAAACAAGCTAATTGGTGTAGGCCTGAGGCTTAGTACATGGTAAGTATGTATAAAGAACCTAACAATTAAAGGGGTTATATGATTAAGATTGTAAGATCAGAGTAATCCAGTGATCTAAGAACTTAGATTAAAGGATTAAGGTGATTTAACAATCTAATTGTATTTTATTATCTATATAAGCATGCTATAAGAATATGAAAGTAAACTTCTTGTGTTTAACCTAAATATATCATTAGATCTTACCTTTGACTTAGTTGCTTATGTTATACATTTTTACTATCCTTGAACATTTACCTTATCCTTAGCTATCCAGTAACCTGGATAGTGTAGTTTTATAACATTTTGAACATTACTTATCTTGATAAATTAGGATTTGGAAATAAACATACTAATAAATAACAATAACGAATAATAACCTGAAGAAGGTTCTGAAGAAGGCTTTAAAGAAGAATCTGAAGAGGAATCTGAGGAAGTATCTGAGGAAAGTTCAGAAGATAGCTTTGAAGAAGACTAAAGTGAGAACTAGACTATTAAGGAAACTGACATCTAAGAAGGAATGTTAGAAGAAGTTATGATATTATTAAAGCAACTTACTAAGTTAACAAAAGGATTAATTGTTAGAGAATTGTTAAGAGTAATAAGAAAGAAACTAATATCCTCATTACTAAAACCAATTTTAATATTAAGAGCTCTGAGTTTAAACTTTAATCTAGACTTTGAACTAAAGGATAATATTAAACAAATCTTGATAATGACCCTTAAAGAAGTCAAAATCACTAGATTAGACTTGTTCTATGAGGATAGAAAGAAACTAAAGGCATATTTTACTTAAACAAGAACTTATTTGGTGTTGAATAATCATTTATTGCTTAGAGATATATATAAGGTTTTGTAAGTATTAATATACTTAAGAGGAGTAGTTGAAACTTAGTTTTAACCCTTTAAGGATGAATGGTTTATAATAAACAAAGGAATAACAAACTAAGAAGTGATCAACATTATTACAAGTTAGGCTAACTATATAAGAAAACTTAAACGTTTATATAGTAATGTTAATAAGAAAAGGAATGTTAAAAGACAACTAACTTATCTTAGACAAACTAAGAGCTTTAGTAAATATGCAATGCTTTATTGCTAGTACATAGTATTAATTAATTAAGGAGAAGAGGTATATATACATTAGTTTAAGATTAGTTTGAAGGACTTCATCAAGGAAGAATTGTATTGATAACTTGTAATCATTACATTTAATACTCTTATTAACTTATCTATTAAGATTAGGAATGAACAATATAAGATGATCTTGAATAAGAAAGGAGAATTTTACTTTAACTATAGAAAGGCTAACAGTAAAAAAGGATTGAGAAGACTTTATAAAGTTAGATATCATGAAGAAAGGAAAGACTTTTAAAGGAAAAGGAAGGAAGTACTTTGAAGGAAAAAGTAAGAAAGGGAATTCCTTTGGAATTTCCTTTAAAGAACTTAACAAAAGAAGAAAAAATAAGTTATGTTTTAAGTGTAAACTTTTTGAACATATAGTAAATACCTATAAAAAGGATAACAAGTTTAGTATAATAGTTAAAGTTAGAGTTATAAGAATCCTGAGAATTATAAATATCTTCTTAGAGTCTTCAGAGGAAGAAGACTCTGAGGATGAAGGATGAGGCTCTTCAGAAGAAGGAGGTTATTAAGACTTGGTAACTATACTATAAATTACTATTAAAACTGATGTGGACAAGATAGTGATAACAAGAATCCTTAAGATAAACTTTGTACTTATAACAAGAACTTAATGTAAAAGATATCCTTAAGATGATTACTAGATCAGAGACTAAAGCAGATGAAGATTAATTCTAAGAGTTAATGGAATTTAGATGATTATGCTGTTAGACTTTGAAGTTATACTAACAGAGTAATATCTTGTTTTTAAGGAACTATTAGTCTTGAAGTATTACCTTATGATTAGCATGAGGAGATTAAAAGGATAAGAGATCCTGGATAAAAGTTAGCTTTTCCAAACTGTATAATAAGAAGAAGTAATTGTTAAAGTATATAAACTTAATCTTAAAGATCTTGTTTTAGTATATAAGACTAACCTCTAAAGTATTATTATTAAGAAAGGAATATGAGAATTCCTCTTGCTAGTAGAAAGGACTTGGATTTAAGATGATTTTGATCAAATGCTTAAAGATACTTAAATAATGATAAAAGAAGGAATAAGCTATGTTTTATAAGGGTAATACAATTTACAATAAGAAGGACTTTTTATGATAACTTTTTAGTAAGATTAAACAAAAGTTAAAACTTAACATGGAGAAATTTAAGGTTTAAGGAAATTAGTAGAATAATTGTTTAAAGCTGAACAATACTATGCTCAGTAAGAATAAAGAGAACTAGTTAAGATTATTGTTGAACAAGTTAACTAGAATGTAAAAGTATTACTTATAGTTAATAAACTAGAATGTAAAAGTATTACTTATAGTTAATAAACTAGAAGAAGATTCATTACCTTTAGAAGTATTCATTATGTTATTAGGAGAGGATGAACTATTACAGAGGATTGATTAACAGTTTAACCAAGAAGTAATAATGTACTTTTTGAATTCTACAAGAAGGATTCCTGAAGAAAGTAATGTCTTTATCATTAAGATAAGAGAATACTTAAGAAATGAAATAGTAAAATGAATACAAGATGTATATGTATTTATAGATAATAAAAGTCCTAATAGACTTAGGTTAAGAAATCTTAGTAAAAGACAAGTAGTATTATTTGAGGAATTAGAAGAAAATGTTGAAGATCTAGAGATTAAAGATGATATATTAGTTAATAATACTAAAAATGTTAATCTTTACTTTATAAACAGTAAAAGTTTATTATATATTAATATAACATTATGTAAAAAGTCAATAAAGGCCTTGATTAATTTAAAAATTAAAAAAAAACTTTATCAGTGAACAAGTTATGAAATGACTTGGACTTAACATAAGAGTCAAGGATAACAATTACTTAATATTGTTAGTAAACAATATTAAAGTTCAGAAGTATGTTAATGTTTAAACTCAGAATTTAGATATGAGGTATAGTAGAAGCTATTAAGAGAAAATATCTTTTGATATTATAAGGTTAAGAATATATTAAGTTATATTAAGAATTGAATAAATAAGGAAGTATAATCTAATAATTGATTAGAGAATAAGTATGATTATCTTCTTAGAGGAAATTATGTCTTTAAGAGTTGTTTATGTTGACAAAATCATAAAACATATTCTTGAAGAATATTATAAATGGTTAGAGTTATTTATAAAAAGACTTGATGATTTAGCTTTACTTAAGTATAAACTATAAGATTATAAGATAAAGCTTAAAGAGGGGTTTAGACTAGCCTACAGACTAATTTATTAAACAACTCTTACTAAGGATGAGGTGATGAAGAAATAGTTACTTGAGAAAATAGTATTTAGAGATTTATACAGAGAAAGTTATGGTAAAGTTAAAGTATTATTGTATTATATAAAGAAAGAAGATGATTTGTTAGGATAACCTTGTAATAATTATAAATACTTGAATAGTAGAATTNAAAAAAGATTAATACCCCTTATTATTGATAAATTTAATAATGGACAAGTTGAAGGGAGTTGTTATATTTACCAAGCTAGACTTGTGGTTAACATTTAATCTGGTTAGGATTAAAAAAGATAATGAATGGAAAGTTATTATTCAGACAAAATATGGATTATTTAAGTTATTGGTTATGACCTTTGGTATGACTAATACTTTAGTAATACAACAAAGAATAATAGACTACATATTGAAAAAATATTTAGAGAAATTTATAATAGTATATCTTGATGATATAATCATTTACTCAAGGAGTATTAAAGAACATAAGAAGTATGTTAAACTTGTTTTATAAGTGTTGTAAGAAGTAAGATTGTGTTGTAAACTAATAAAATACAAATTTTATAAAGAATAAGTTTAATTCTTAGGACATTGTATTTTTAAAGAAAGGATAGAAACCCTTGATGATAAGATTTAGTCAATTAAAGAATAAGAACTATTGAAGATGGTTAAGTAATTATAGAGTTTTTTAAGGTTAGTTAATTATTATTAAAGATTTATAAAAGATTATTTTAAAATCTCCATGTTATTGACAGAACTTATAAAGAAGGATCAAGTTTATAAGTAGAATAATGTTGTAGAGAATGCATTTTAAGGTATAAAGGATGCTTTTGTAAAAGGAAATTTCTTAAGAATCTTTGATCTAGAGAAAGGAATAAGAATTGAAACTAATGCTTTGGATGTAGTATTAAGAGTAGTGTTATCATAATTATAATAGATTAGTAAACAACATTACTAAGTACTATTAGCATTTTGATCAAGGAAGTTAAACATTGTGAAAAGAAATTATCAAATGTTGAACAAGGAAATGTTAATTATTATAAAAGCTTTAAAGCATTGAAGAATATATGTTGTTAGATCTAATAAAATAGTTAATATACTTTTGGATTATCATAATCTCTAGTACTTTATGACAACTAAGTAGTTGAATGTTAAACAAGCATAATAAGCAGAGAAGTTATCCAAGTATAATTTTAAAATCACTTATGTTAGAGGAGAAGATAATAGAAGAGCAAATACTTTAAGTTGGAAACTTAAGTATTTAATTAAAGAAAAGGAAGAAAGTAAACTAATATTAAAAGAAGATGAAGAAGGATTCTTAGTATACAATAAAGGATAACTTATAGTTGTTATTATAATGACAGACAAGTACTAGGCTGATTGAATTAGAGAAGTGATTGAAAAGGAAAAAGGAGAAAATATTTTATTAGACATGACTAGAGGTAAATAGGAGAAAATTAAAGATATTTAGTATAAAAACAAGAAGTTATATATACTAATAAAACTAACAAAAGAGTTTGTCAGAGAATAATATAGTTTGTTATATAATGGATATATAAAAGTAACTTAATGTTATTACCAAATTAATAAGGATTACTTTATCATAAAACTATAGTTAGTAGTTAAGAAAGTAATCATAGAATATGAAATCTGTAAAAAGGCTAAGAATTTAAGAAGGAAGCTTTAAGGATAATTATACTTTATACAGATACTTAACAATTTATAGGAATTAATTAGATAAGATTTTATTATAAAACTATTAGTTTCTACAAATTATACAATAAAGGTTAAGTATAACTTTATCTTTGTAATAACTGAACATCATATTAATTTTGCAATATTTAAACTGTTCAGAGAGACTTGAGAAGTAGAGGAGGTAATTAATATATTCTTACAAAGAATAATATCTTAATAAGGATTACTAAAACAAATAATCTTTGATAAAGATATTAAATTCACATTTAAGTTTTAAGAAATAATAACAATAAGAATAAGAGTTAAGAGGAAATTGTTAATAGTATAATATCCACAAATTGATGGAAAAACAGAACATTTGAATAGGTAGTTAGAAGGATACTTAAGATATTATGTTAATTATAATTAAAATAATTAGGTTGATTACTTGTTGATAGCAGAAATAGTGTATAATAGTATATTATATGAATTAACCAAGATTACTTTATTTTATGTGAATTACAGACAAGAACCAGAAGGGTTTTGTATTGGACTAAAGTTAGAATCTACAAGTAAATTAACAGAGATTCATGTAAAGTAAATAGAGGAAATGCAAGACAAAATCAAGAACTTACTTTAATATACAAAGGAAAGAATGAAGAAGTATTATAATCATGAACACTTGATAGAATTAGTATATNAAAAAAGGAGATAAAGTTTATCTTCTTAGAAAAAAACATTAAGACAATAAGATTAAGTGATAAACTAGACTAAGTAAAGATAAGACTATATAAAAAACCTTAAACTAAATTGTGCGATAGATGGCCATTAGCTTTCAAAGAAATTATCAAAATCAATTTGAACTTGCAAAAAAGGGTCAATTGTTTTAAAACACTTAAACTGTTMKTCACAACTGTAGCATCACCTGCGGATTTCGGCCCTTCAACAGGCTTTTCTGCTACCACTGGTTTGACCTCTGGCTTGGTAGTGTCCTCCTCTTTCTTAGCTGCGCCCTCGGCTGTCATATATTCTAATCCGAAATTGTCTGGTTGCTGGAAATCAAGCTGGATGGTGGCACACTGCCAGTCTCTCTTTAAGCAATCCGAAATGGTGATATCGATCTTTGGGCCGTAGAATGCGCCATCGCCTTCATTAAGCTCCCACGGAGTTCCACCAGGACTACTGGAAAAGCCATCCAAGGCCTCACTCAGCATCTTCTCTGCCATGTTCCACGTTTCCAATTTACCCATGTACTTGTCTGGCCGAGTAGAAAGCTTCATTTTAAAGGTGAAACCAAGAAGGCCATAGACAGAGTGGAGGAAGTCGAAGAGATCATCAAATTCCTCCCTAATCTGATCCACTCGGCAGAAGATGTGGGCATCATCTTGTTGGAATCTTCGCACTCTGGTAAGGCCAGATAGCGCACCGGAAGCTTCATTGCGATGCAAAACTCCAAAATCAGCAACTCGCCACGGTAGTTCCCTATGCGATCTCTCCCTATGGGCGAACATGAGACAATGACCAGGACAGTTCATAGGCTTGAGAGCGAAGGTGTCCTTATCCTCATCCTTGAATGTGAACATATCGTCTTTGTAGTAGTCCCAATGACCGGAAGTCTTCCAAAGCTCTGCGTTATACATGTTTGGAGTGATAACTTCATTATAACCTCTCTTCCAATATTGTTCACGTATGAAGTCCAAGAGAGTGTTATAGATACGGGTACCATGCGGCAACCACATAGCCGAGCCAGGAGACATTTCATGAAAGAAGTAAAGCTCTTGGTCTCTACCGATCTTGCGATGGTCACGTTTCGCAGCTTCTTCGAGGAATTTCTTGTGCTCAGCCATCTGCTTCTTGTCAGGGAAGGAGATACCGTAAATTCGTTGGAGGGAGTCGTTATCCTTATTTCCTAGGAAATACGATGCACTATTCTTTAAGATAGCGAAAGTCTCGATTCTGCCAGTATTCTATTTTTGTAGTTAACATCACGGTCAAAATCGGATTGCGGGTTTGAAAGTGCAAAATAAAATTTTNGCTACAATAATAGCAAAAGTATGAATAAAAAGAAAGGAATGCTCAATCATACGTACTGGAACATGAGGACCTCGGCATAAATCAATGAGGGGACCTGATTCAAGTCAGTAACATATTTGGTACACAAGAGGCTCACGCTGTTAATGGCCTCTTTTCCGTACACTTTTTTCCGCCGATACTCACCATTTCTGTAGACAGTCGTAGATTCGCCATCCTTTATCTTATCCTTGATAATGTGCTGTTTATATTTATTATCCTTGAACATTTCAAGAAGTTCCTCTTTGGTGAGAACTAAGCGTTGAAATGGCTGCTTCTCCTTCACAATCTGGGAAACAAGAGTCTCTATCGGTTTCCAATCCGACTAAGGAGAAATCAGCTGTGTCTCAGAAAGAATTGCAAAATAGGGCAGCACATACTGTCTGTACTGCAGCACCGCCTGGCAGACCCATCTCATAGTAGAAGCCAGATTCGATTGGTGGACCAATGCAAAGACTGCAGCCAAATCTCCTTTCCGAGGCCTCTCCCAATATGTGTGCACTAGAATGCCAGAAGACCTTCTTACCCAGCTCTAAGTACAGAGGTGTATTAGGCAAAAATAGTATCTGATTGGGCGTCCGTTAGAATTACATACCATCGTCAAAAGTAAGCAGTTCCAGCTTGCAATCGGCCTCCAAAGCTCTCTCCAAGTCCCATAATTGCTCAGGATCGCCATTCAACTTCGCAACGACAGTACGCTTGAGCAAACTGTTCGAGATTCCCTTGGCAATATCCGCGGGCGTGGTTTCCCAAGCAGTTCCTTGCTTAATGCTTCCATCCGCAAGAGTGATGGTGATCGGTACTCGAGGTTTTGCCGCAATCTCAGCATCATACTTGGTCTTTAACTTCTCAAAGATTTGGATACGGTGCGAGAGGAATTGTGGTGGTGGGTTGAGCTCTAGAGGCCCTGCTTCAGCCCCGCCATCAGCGGGAGCCCCCTTGTCTTTTTTAGCTTTCTGCTTTTTTTCTCCAATTGCAATATTCTTGACACCCTCAGCGACAGACTCGACTGCTTTCTGAACGGCCGCCATAGCTAGCAAGAATATGTTGTGGGGTTTTGTTCACAATAATTACGGCCCTGAAATCGAAACGTTTATTAGATTGTGTGTTGTTTAGTGGTGACTCAAAGGCGGTGAGTTATTGAGGGGTTAGGTTGAAGATGACTCCTGTGACTTAATGCCTAAGGCAACTATCCCCCCTATTCACTCAGTTCCCGTATTTATGATTGGTGTTTCTGCGAGTAAGCATGAGTAGAATCGTGGCCCAAATCTTCTTACTCGGGCTAATTTCCCCGTTCTTACACAGCATTAAGGATATGAAAGTCACAAAACGAGTTTATGTTTTGTTTAAACGTTTAAACCCTGTCGTCTGGAAGTATATATGACTAATATTTGTGCCTAATAACAGCTAAACTGGGAATATACAAAGATAAGATAGATGCAATCTTATCAACAGTCCAAATACAAATCCCGAGTCACAATTTAAACCAACCTAAACGCTTGAACCCGCTTCTTGCTTCCTTCAAGTGCCGTCTTCTCTGCATCCAAGTCATTGCGTATCTGAACTTTCTCCGGGTTCTCGCCAGCTATGCTATTAAGTAGGTCTTTATTCTCTTCCGGATACAGTTTTTCGGAAACATATTTAGGCGTGAATAACCTAAGCGGTCCCTTAGCACCAAGTAGGTGCCGCTCTATGACCTGCAAAGCAACGTTGTCGATGAATCGATACGTCGCCACCTCACTATACGCCTTGAGGCTATCATGAATTGTAAGCACGCCAACAAGAGGTTCCTGCTGCAGCAAGGATTGCATGATGAATGCCAATTCAACCGTGGCAGATTCCTCCCTGGAGGTTCTTGGTTTTACCTCCACTGATTTCTGTACGTGTGGATATTTGGACTGCATTTTGGCTGTAAACTCTGCGACTCGAGTATTGTGAAACCTTGTCTGCATAACCCCTCTGTAGGGATGAAGCGTAAGCATTTGGGAGTCGTACTCATTTGCAATCAATCGGTGTAGTTCGGATTCTGCATCCTTCATAGCCTTCATAAAGTCATCCTGCAACCAATTTTGGATATTGCTGCGGAGTTCATCATCCGGACATGCCTCACGGAACAAGGCACTGTTAACTGTGCTTACGGTACTTTCTGCTTTTCTGAGAGCTTCAAATGCTATCTTTTCCCAGTTTGCGATCTGTTCTATCCACAGTCTCTCACGCACTTCAAGGTTGACTTCGTTGTCAAACTCAGTCGCTCTATAATCCTTCATTGCGTTTTGGATCCATTTATATGTAGGGAACTCCATTAGGTGCTGCGGCCAAACCGCAGCCTCAGGAGTCTTTTCAAGTACTTCAGCATCGTCCTTTTCGTCTCTAAAAGGGTGGACAAGGCCATGTTTTTGCATGGTGTCATGGAATGTATCAAGATTGTCTCGAATCAACTTCCTGGCTCTCAGGTTCGGATCATTTGCGTCCCAATAATGCCCACGTAAAGCTCTTTCAGACATTTTGGAATATTCAAATGCAATATCTGTGAGCTGGACGTATTGTTGATTATTATCCTTACGTGGTGGTCCAAGGTCTGAGATCTTTTTCAAGCAGGAATTTAGCCTGATATCAATCTCGTTGAGCATATTTGGTATGACGCGTTTGATGTGTGCGTGACGCATCCTGATAAGTGCTTTCTTCAAATTGTCTCTCCCCAATTTATCCCGAGGAAGATCTGTCCATTTAGAACTGGCAAATTCTTCATCTTCTAGCTTGTCCCGTTCAACGTCGCTGATATCCTTTTCAGCTTTCGCGCGGTTTCTCAAGCCGTACCAGCCTTCTTTCAAGTAACATGGGGATTTTGATTTGTCATTATGAATAAGATCCAAAACCTATAGCTGTTAGCTTGTAAATAATATTAAAAACTGCGCACCACTTACCCAGTCTCCTGCACCCTTTTCCTTTCTGTCGCACTTGTTGACGACACCAATTGCCCTCGATTCCGCATCTGGGAGAGCCTTGAGAACCTGGGAGATACCATGTCTCTCTAAGTCGACAGGAGCGTCAATGACAACACTATAGTTTGTGAGCATTCGCCTACATCAGGAAATACTTCGGCTGTCATACACCACAAGGCTCTGAGAATTTCTGAGATAACTTTGTACTAATTGTTTTGCAATGCTGTGTTCAGATGTTTCCCGAGATGTTTCATCGTCCTCTGATATTATTGGTTAGTGCTCTGAAATACAAGGAAGGCTCGTGATTACCAACCGCGAATAAGACCAGGTAGATCAACAATTGCAAAATTTGTCTCGTGAGGTCCTGATCGTTCAATACGTAAGACTGAGTTACTGAGACGACTAGTACTCCTTCCTCCAAAGCCCCTCGATTTTGGTGCCGGAGTTTCTCCCAGGATCACCTTCTCTGCCTAGGAAATTGTGATATTGGTAAGTATAAAAAAAAACTCAACAAAATAGGTTTAGAGACATACTTGTTCAAAGATACTTCCCATATTTTTTACGTCAAGGGTGTTTAAATCGTCAATATCCCTTGGGCGCCATGCTTCCATCGCTTTTTTCCTTTCAGGACTTTCCCCGTCACCTGGTATTATAGACACACTAACAGTAGTTGGACGCCCCGAGGCTGTCCTTATGAGACGAATCTCCGTGGCAAATCGAGTACACATTCCATCGTTCATATGGAAAGGAATCTCTGTTACAGCTTGGAGAACGGAGCTTTTACCGGTGCTTTGGTCACCAACGACTACCAACTGTGCTTATTTTTAGCAATTTGAAATCGCAAACAAAATCGTTGAGAAATATACCTGAGGCAAGTCGATATACCGTGACAAACCCAACTTCTGGAGATCATCCACGAGATCGAGTTCCTGACGCGTCCGATCATCACTAAAATCATATCCAATCTGACCTTGTAAGTCTTCTTCAGCAGATTGATGGTCGGCCATCTTGTATTGACTTTGGTAAGGTGATGTGGAACTAGCCAAATCACGAATATAATGATCTTTAGAAGGGTATTCAGTACAAAGAAACAAATAATCTAATAATTCTGCATGTATAACAGCGGAAGAGCTGAGATTAATATTTTTTTTAAAAGGGCAGGTGGGCGGATCAAGAGCTACTTTTAGTTAGTCAATCAATCAATCAGTAAGGCTCCGCTCCTTGGGCGAGAAATCCAACATGACTAGGATAAATTGAAACCACGACGAGGCTGTGAAGTTGTAGAATAGTGTGGCGGCAGAGCCAACGGAGAAATCATGAAGGAGAAGGATAGTCTGGCTGAGAATGTATGAAACAGGGTGTCTGGATAGCTTTGCTTCCTCTGTGTTTTCACGAGCAATAGAAGGATAGATTTGACCCTGAGTAGAAATATGGTCTCTACAACGACTAATAAATGGGAGCCCAGCGCGGTAAGAAAGAAGGGAATAAACCATTCAGGGGACTTCCAACACCCATTCCGGGATTAGAGTGCAGCTGCAAGTACAAAACATTGTTCCAACATGCAGATTAGATGGCGGACGGCATGAGAATAGGGCTTGCATCTGCAACCACAACGGACTCAGCCTTGCAGGTGACGCGACCCTGAAGCACATACTGGTTCATCGCCGCTGTGCCCAGCTGTCAATTGGACGGCTGGTGTGATAAGATGTTGGATCCTCTGCTTCCTCTGGGGCCGTCTCCCGATCTTCACCGGCGTGTCCGGAAGAGAGAAGAGATCCGGACGTAGTTAAGCTGATAATCGAGGAAATGGGGTTCTAGCCCCGCAGTCTGCCGTATTTACTCATGGCTACCGTGCAAATTGACAGCACTAAAGAGCAAATCATTCGCTAAATATGCCACATAGTGGAAAACAGGGGCCGTAGCTGCATACCGGAAGCCGTGAGTCAATACGGTGTTGCATTCGACAAGCATAATTAACGCCATGGCAATTTCTTCTGTTCCTTTCCTGGATTGTACGGAGCACTGTACTTTTAGTATCCAAGCGCAGGTCGATCATATCACGCCATTCTTGCCGGACGGAGGAACCGTGGGTCTCTCGGCGACCCGACAGACTGGATACTTGCAGCGGTATGAAACATACTCGAGGGTTTCAGGTACGTGTGTACGGAAGTACGGAAGCACCTGGTCATGAAGCGCGACTGCTACCGCGGCAGCCACGGCGCTTGCAATTTAATTCGGGCGGGATGCGCACGGCCGCTAAGCCCTGACGGGAGCTAGAAACAGACGTATCGGGGAAATATCCGACAGGTGAAGAACCAGTGGTGGCATTACTTCCTCTTCAATGATGACGGGGACGAGCAATCTGATATACCTGTATTCACAAGGTCTAGAATCTGCAGAGCATTCTTGTGCAAGGGGCGAATATTGTACTTCAGGCTGATCATCGAGCGTGATCCTCTCAACAGGCATGACATATGACATAATTAGAGACTTTCCATCTGCAATCTTCTCGCTTATTATTTAGTCTTAACTAACGACATTGTTTAAAAGAACTCCAGATGAGCCTCGAAACCTGCCCGATCCTGCCCAAAGTGCCAGCCAACATCTCATACCCTCCCGGATCCTGATAAACGCTGGTTCCCAAAGTCCCCAGTATAACCTTGACATATCAGTAAATTCCGGTACCCATTTGCAAGTCTAATAGACAAAAGCGTAAGCAGAGTGAGTATATTCTGCTCTTCTTACTATTCATCTATCCTATCATCCTCTCAGCCATTGGTTTCTAGGCGTTCCATTGTCGGCAATGGGGTTAGCCAGTGCAAGTGTGCCAATATGAAAAAACATTGTCGAAGGGACACCTCGCCGCTGAGATTAAGGAAAGGGCGTGACGGAATGTGTCGAGCATCATGGTAGATCACATCCGTGTGGTGAAGCTCCCATTGACCATTTACGTATTCGCTCTTCAAAAATACAGTCTGATCATAATTGGTGAGAAAACCGTATTTCATATGCAGGTCAAACATATACTTCGAAACCTGCCCTGTACGATCAAAGTCTATTAGCATGGCATGACACCTTCGACGGAAGATAGAAAAAGAGAAAGGATCTGCAGCTACAAGCTTACTACTGACCAATCATTTTTCTGAAGTATATCTTATCTCCTATGTCGATGTGGTTCTCAAGAGAATGATCCTCTACCCAGGGAACTTTGATTTCCCCCACAAACTGCAATGCTCCCTGCTCGTCTATTCCTACAGCGTCCGGTATCTTTGTATAATTGTTTGCGGTACATTTGAAGTCTCCGAATGACAGTCCAATTTCTTGGGACTTGAAGACGGCGGTCATAATTTGACCAATGTTTTGCTGAAAACGGCCCTGAACACCATGTTCATCACCGACATGGACATGCTCAAAAGCTGTGTTCAACGGCTTGATTTCACCAACTGGTCGATGGGACAAGGTCGATCTGTGTTTATTCCACTGGTTCTCATTAAATGACGCCATGACGTCTTCCTTGAAGTTGTCCCAAACTTCAAGAGGTCCGATGAAATTTATATCACGGATGCTACTGTTCTCTGTGCTGCTTGGTCCGACTAAGAGATGGGGAAGTGGTTGCTGAACCAAGTCTTTTGCTTGTAGAGCTGTGCCGAATCCCATCTTTAACTAATTTTAAAAAGTATGTTTCTTAAATTAAGAAGTGTACGGCAAAAGAAGCCCACAGGAACCAGTAACTGGAGACAATGTGCGTTGAGACCAGTCGAAGGTGAAGTGGTTGTTGTTTTGACAAAAATAGAGGTTGCTGAATAGTTGTTTTTGGAAGCACGCGTAGTCAGATAGTTGTCTATGTTGCCAACATGGTGATGGCGGCCTAGAGTGCCACTTCCCAAGTTGTCTAGCGTCTTCTATTGTATACTTTCTAATTCGGAGCCTGGTAAAACGTTAAACATTACTACTAATGTCTACGGTGAGGTTAAATTATTTGAGAAGTTTTGGACAAGTAATCAATTCTATTTCCTAATGGCTTATCAAAGCGAATAACTCTCAAAGGGAAACAGGATAGGTTCTCGTTGTGAACATCTCAATGGTAGACGCCTCGAAATCTATTAAAATTTCCAGTCATCAGTTTTTCCATCCCAGTCAAACTTCCACCATTTACAGGATCTGGGTGCAACTGCTAATCCCCATTGAACCAGTGTTGTGATCTTCCAGTTATCATCCTTGTGTACCGGATAGCAGTTTCTAAACCCAATGAAATATCTATAGATTATTAGTAAACAAACTTAATTTTGAAAGGAATATTTAAGAAAATAGCATAAATAAACAAATAAGGAGGAGTTATATACATCATCTTAGTATTGGAGTCCCACAGAATGTTTTTTGCTCTAGGGCCTTCAGGATAAAAACCTAATTTCAAGAGTTGCCTGTCTCCATGTTAGTTCTATGCTAGATCAGTGGGTATTAATAAGAAAAAGGACTATGAACGCACTTGTATTCCTTCTCAAAGACTTTCCGGATCTCATTCCGCTCATTAGAGGAAAGACGCCAAAATTGAGCTTCTCCAAGGTTGTCACCCAAGGGTACACCAGGTAGTATGTTCCATATAAGGTAGGTGATATAACCTCCTGGCACCAAGCCTTGGTCATCTTGTTTGTCTTCCTTGTACGCAAGCAGGATAGGTGTGATCTTAGAATGTCCATCAGTGAAAGATTTGAGTGCGTTAAGTTCTTCGTGAGCACGCGATGAGGCTTGCTGGGCTCTTTCCTGGGCTGAATCAAATTCGGTGCCTTCATATGGAATTTGCATATAGATTCTCATGAATGCTTGCTCTGTTGGATTGGCCACATTATGACAGAGAAGTTTTGCCTGAGAGTAGCAAGGTTCGAAGCCGTCTTTAACTTCGCTTTCGTCCAGCTGGTGATATGTTTCAGAGAGTTTTCTCTCAATGATCCATTTGGACGGAGTAGGCAGGTTAAAACTGATCTCAGTTCCAGGGCCAACCAGGTGTTTACCGAAGAAGGTTCTCTGGTCAGCCATTTTAGAGACAATAGCTTTTAGCGGATTAGGCAAACAAGTTAAGAAAACACGGCATTAGATTCGTGAAAAGTTGGATATAATTACAAACAAAAATCTGGCTAATAAATAATTACATCACAACCCAAGTTTTACCGAGCTTTATCCTTTGCTTGCTTTAAAAAAAAAATGAAAAAACTCCGCAAGTATCCGTTAATTCCATAAATCCATAAAAGTCATTCAGATATTACATTCTCCTCAGGTTGAACGCCAGGTTCAACATGTGCTCTCCACTGATCTACTCTCCCTCTGCCGGATTTCGGTCCTAGTCCCGCAAGGACTGAGGGTGGGGGAGATTGGGACTCTCTTTTTGACGTTGATGTCGAGACCGATGCTGACGTTTGTTGTGACATAGATCGGCTTAAAGGGGCATATATGGCGGCTTCAGTCGCATAGTCTGTCCTAGTTCTTCTGTGGATTAATCTCTCTGCTGCTCGACCTGGCCGTGGATCAGTAATTGGGACTTCTCTCAACGTATGTCTTCTCACAATTGGACGCGCCGGAGCTGGTTCGCCGCGGATGGGATCAACTGCTGGAATTCGATCTCGTTGGCGCCCTGCTCTCATCGCAAAGTTGGCAGCAGCGGCAGCCTGGTTGAAGTTCCCTTCTAGGAGATTGTGGGCGACACGTATAAAGTCCTCATTCATGAAGTGGCCGGCTGCATTGCCAATACCGTGGATATCTCCAACTCCTCCTTGGTAGTCATCGTTGTGATCGTTGAGAGTCAGTCCTTGAAGACGGCGGGCGATAATTTCGTCCATCCGTTCTTGACGTCGTCGAAGACTGATTTCTTCATTATAAGTCTGTGGTCGGTTAGCTCTCCGACGTACACGAGCAGGTTGTTCAGCCTGCCCAGGGTTCCCAGGGCGTTGGCGTTCTATTCCAAATACTGGCTCGGGAATTCGCATATGATTTAGGCGATCTTGCTCCGCTGCATCATAATTGAACCAAGGACAGTTGCATGATTTCCATTTCAGACCACAAATCATACAAAATTCAGCCGTGCAGCGACTATTTTGAAGTTAGCAAAACCTGTTAGTATAGATAGTAAGGGACCTACCAAGTCATATGATTACAGCCTTCCTTCAACTCTACCATGGCCCTACAATTGTAGCATCGCTGCCAGCCTGCCTCTTTAGCAGTTTCAAGGAGTTTGTTTGTTTCCTCATCCTTAGGACAATCCTTAGCACCATGCCATTTCTGATTACACAAACAGCAAACTTTAGTCTTGCATCGACTGCATTTCCCATATTTGCGTCCGTTTTCAGTGTGGATGTTCTGGGGTTTGATCCATTCTCCACAACGCCGGGAGGGGCAGTAGATTCGATTTTTGGTAGTATATTCAGCAAATTTTTTGTTCCAGGTCCTCTTGAAATCCGTATCAAATAATCGTTCGACATGCTTCAGAGGAATATGGGCACTCGTACAGCACTTCGGTGGCATATGCTGCGGATCCTGCACTGATAACCTAAAAATCCGTTTTAAGCATGAATGACACATCCGATGACCACATTTTAGTTTGGCGGATTTATGAAGCGGGATATCGTCAGACATGCAAACCAAGCATTCCACCCTAATAAAACAGTTAGTCTGGTTAAATTGCCAGGTTGAACTAGGGGGATATTACAGTCTCGGGGGCTCTTCAGGATGAGTGGGTAGAGTGGAGCTAAAAAGACTTCCTAAAATGGAGGATCGCCTGCCAGCAGTGGTAGCACCTGATATACTTGCACTTTCTTTCGTATGCATCTTGTAGGGTGTTTTGTGAGATGACCCTGTAGAACTACTCCTCTTCAGACTCGATTTAGTATCTACAGCCAAATCTTTTGAGGAGGACCTCTCTCGTCTTGGTTCATCGACAGACTTTCTTCGTGATGTATGAGCCTTGTCTCTATGGATGCTTCTATCACTACCTTTAGAGCCAACAGCACCATGCTGATGCCTGTGTGAACCATGTTTGGCGATCCTGGCTCTATCCTCAGCCTTGTGTCTAGCGTGTCGTGTTTGCACGCTTACACCATCTGGATTGCCAGACTCCCTATCCCGGGTCACTTTTCTGGACTCTAATATAGCGTTTCTGGTAGTCTCTGGTTTGTCTTTGGACTCCTCATCGGCATGATCATTGCTTGACCGTTGGTCGTTCGTTGCAGAGCTCTTGTGACTTCGATGATGACTTTTCTTCCGATTTTCACTCGATGGAGGTTTCGGTTGCGACTCTTTCGAACGGGAGTGTGAGGTCATTGTTGAACTCACTGTAGAGCTGCGAGCCAGCACTGAATCGTCGAGCTTTTCTATGCGAAGTCTTCGAAGCTCTGCAATATCTAGCTCAGGTCTGGCGACATGCTCGCCACGAGCACTGGATTGCCGCCGACCTCTTGGTTCGCTGTGGGACCTTCTTCTTCTTCGCCTCACTCGATGGCTGCCACCTGCCCCACTAGAATCTGCCATTTTGACATTCGAAACCCGACAGCCTCAAACGTTGGGCAGATAGAGGATGATTTGTGAATGCTTATTTGTAGCGTGACATATGTTCGCATCGGATAGGATATTTCTGTGCGCCCCAAAGCTACGATTGGTAACCTTTCTTTCCCCACCACCGCATATGCGAGTATAGTGGATGCAGGAAAGGCAGACCCTTAAAACGACCCAGCAGTTAAGCAAACTAGTGGTTTTACCAAGAGCCTTAAATAAGGCTTCCTTGCATTTGGAGATATTTTGATTCTAAAATTCGTATGCTATTAAGGAGGGACTTTGGTATCGATATGTCGACAGATCAGATATTGCAGAGGTGGAGGTCATGTCAAGGACCCTGGCAGCAGCTAAGGGAGGCTGGGTCCCGAGACCCACTTCCACGTCACTGGCAGACTGGTCCCTGACCGGATAAACTATTGTCCTTAACCCTCCACCACAAGTATTCTGCCCTGTTTCCAGCCTCCCTAAAAAGACACACGAATATTCAATTATCTGATTTGTTTGGTAAATTAAGAAATGGCTGTGCTAATACTGTACAACAATCTGGCCAATCATACGTTTAGAAGTCACGCAATTTCATTAACGCTGCTCTAGGAAATCAAAAGGAATGATCACACAAAAGAGGACAAGCGCCTAGTTGAGCATATTGTGTAACTAAGTAATGCTGCCTGAAGTATTTACTATTGCAGGCAGTTTACGACAGGTTCTCTATTTAACATGGACGTGAATCCGTATTCAGAGTCTATGTTAGTCCCATAGTCTAAAAACTAGGACGCTTGAGCATGTGCTGTCGCCTGCTCAGTCTAATAAGCTGAACATAAATAATTGACAGTGAGGTTAGCTTTAAGTCCTCTTTGGAGGCCACATACATTTATTCAATGGTGTACTGCTCCATCTTTGCTGTTACGCTTTACCGTTTCTAACGTCAAAATAATCGTACGTTCTTTAGATAGGATGTGTTCTCTATTTATTTCGTGTCTTACACATTCCTCAAACCCTCTCAGTTCTTGAGATATATTTCCATGCTTATTATTGAGTCCATGAGCACGGGAAAACTCTTTTATCATTATCTTCTATCACTGTACTACTGCGTCTACTCTCAATACCATCCACATTCTGTCTCTGAATTCTTCTAATCCTGATTCGTAATTCTGCTTGCTCGCGAAATTCTGTATCCTTAAGGACACAACTGTCCAGCACTGGTTGACTCTAGCATGTCAGTAAATGTGGGCCTATTCGCAATCCGAAATAAACAAAGTAACAGCAGACTGAGTAAATTCTGTTCTTACTCACACGAGTTATTCTCTCACTCACTAGTCCACAGGCAATGTATTGTCTGCCACAGAATTTGCCATCGCAAGCTGCCTAATATGCCAAAAGCATTACCACAGGGGAAACCTTGCCATTCACGTCAGTGGGTGGTGGTCTAGCATGCGAGGCATTGTGATAGATTATATCCGTATATGCGATTCCCCAAACATCATTTCTATTCTCTTGTTTTTAGATAATGGTTTGGTTATATGCAGGTATGCATATATTTACTAATTTAACCTATGCGCTCAAAGTCTATTAGTATGTGTGCTACCGTTGACCTAAGATATGAAATATTAAGAGGTTGCTGTTAGAAGTTTAACACTGATCTAGTACTTTTCGAAACTGTTTGTCATTTGCTATGACGTTGTGAAGATAGTGTGCTTTCACCCATGGGATTTTCAGCTCCCCTATGAATTTTAACCCTCCGCCGGTGTCTATGGCCATGACAGCAACCTATGAGTTGGGTCGAGAATCGTGTACTCCTCCTATCCGTGGTGTTCCATAGGACAGTTAGAACTGTTTCTGGTACCTTCTCATAGTTCGCCGGGATGCATTTTGAATCTTCAAAAGCTAGATCAATTCTTTGCGACTCGAATATCGATTTCATTATCTGACTGATGTGTTGTTTGAATCGTCCTTGCATCCCATTCTCGTCTCCTACATGGACCTGCTCGATCGCCGTATAGTAGGCTCCCAAAGCGCCACATGGTCGGTGTGCCAAGGTATGGTGGTGTCTCTGCCAGTTGTGTTGGTCAAAAGACGCCATAACCTCTCTTTCGAAGTCAACCCAGACATTCAGTGGTGCAAGGAAGTCAATATTATGGATCGCACTGCTTGTTGTATAGCTAGGCCTATCACTAGATCTGACAGTGGATCTTGGCTCCACAGTCCGATTTCCAAGCTCGGCCTGTGGTCTATAAGTAGACGCATGGAAGCAGGAGCTCTTTTGCTCTCTGAGCTCTCCCGGTTCCCATTTTGGCAGATTTGTAGTATATAGTTATGATGGTGAAGTGTAATTAACAGAAACTATAGATTTTAATAAACAGAAGCCTCTTTGAAATATGTCGAGTCGAGACAAAGAGGTTGCTGCTGTCAGTGACAAAACTGACGAGGTTCGGTGGTTGTTTGAGTGTACTAGCAGATAGCTGTGTACGCTACTAGTAAGGGACAGTAGTGTACAGAACCATTTTCCAAAAGCGAAATGACCTGGCATTGACCAATCTGTTAAATGGTATACCTTATAATTCATCGTCTAATAAAACATCATGTTCCATAACTGATTTTCATTCAATATTCTCCTGAATTAAATACAGTGGGTGGACATAAGTCTGAGTGAATGACCATTTTTACACCAAAATTTACTACAACTTACTTATAGTTATATATTGCAAAATATTTCTATGAAACTCTATGATTAAAATATACATTTACATTAATTCGAGTAATCAATTTAACATATACTGATCAGACCTTTTTTAAATTAACTGATTGAAAGATTTATAAGAGTAAAGAAAAGACTACAAGAAGAGAGTGGAGAATCAAGAGATTAAGAGAAGGAAAGGTTCTGGAGTTTGGTATCTTCTAACCATGGTTCTCCTCCCCCCCCACACCTTTAGATGGCCATGTCGGTGTTACTGTACCGTAATGTTCGTACTAGTGCTGATGAGGTGGTGGGGTTCATGGGAAACAACGCCGAGATCTGGGTTTGGTGGCTTGGAGGCTCTCCTGTTTATGGCAGAACTAAAACCGAACACGGAACGAGGCTGATTGCTTGGTTTTCAGTGTGTTGGTGGCAGCGATTGAAGTGATTGGGTCATGGAAGATAAGATGTAATTAATAGAAGTGTGAGATGGTTGATACTTAGGATCTCCGAAGTACATATAGTAGGATTGCTCTCGATCATGGATATCCCAGGAAACTTTTCTAGAGCCTGTCTAGAGTAGTCACAGTGAGATGATTATCCTTGAAATCAAAATCGCCGTAGATCTTAGTTGTCGGGATGTCGTGGGTGAAAATGCACCTGCCACTCTGGTCGTCTAAAGTGAGTTCGTGAGTGAGGGCGAGTAAGTGGGTTGGATTCAAAACAGACGTCCATTCGCTTACCCGGGGCACTGGCTCCTACTACTGCCAAGGGCGCCATTCTCTCCACACCCGCCTTGCCAGTCTTGGCCACGTAAGCGGCTACTCGGCTCCATATTGGCCTGACAGCCTCAACTGTAATCCGCTGGATCGGTTCTTCTTCCCCAATCTTTATGAATTATGCATTTGCTTGATCTCGGGCTATCTTTCCGAATGCAACGTTTGGGAAACGGCCGAAGTCTGTCCAGCAAAGCAAGGATCCCAAGAGGCACGACCACCTAGGTTGGCCTGGCTAGTTGGTATAAAGTAGCACGAGTGGATTCTGGGGTTACGTGGAGAGATGGGGGGAACAGGCCTGTTCTCGGCGGGCGTAAGCTGTGCCACGGGGATGGACGAGGATTTATATCGAAATGCTGCCGTGTGTCCCGTCCTTCTCCAACCAGAAACACTTCTCTGCTCGATTACCCATATTCAGCCTGTCCTGTCGTTGGACGAGTGTCCAATGACATCTTTCCTGATCGGGGTAGTACCCATTTCAAGCTTCACTAAGCGCCGTTAAGCTTTTCATGCGATTCGATGCTCAGATTTTCATACTCGTATTTTCCAGGTTGTAATATGTGAGATCCCATACCACCTGGCATCCCTCGGTCATTTCCATACCAATATGAACCTTCAAAAGGCCCGAATATGGGGAGGCTTGGTGGGCAAGCAATACACTGCAATAGGAACGTGAGTGTTCCATGGGAAATTCTTCTCGATGGCGTTTCCTCCTCTGCTAGGGTAGTTGGTACTGTACTGTACCTAAGGATGAGTTGGAACAAAATAGATGAGAGAGAAGTTTCTCAGTGATCTATCCAGAGAACCCATTAATACTGCAGATCTCTCACCTCTTTCCGAGACTTTCTTCCAGGACTTCTTAGATCCACAAAGGGCAAGTGAGAACGCTCTCCTATTCTCAGCTCACGGGGTTGCCTTACATCCTACAACACCAAACTTTATCATCAACACCGCGATTCAACACTGTGCTTCAACCACATCTCCAAGATGGTTGCCAAAGCATACGCTGCACCCGCCAGTCAGTCGGTGGTGGGACGTACAAACGCAGTCAAACGACATGGCATCATTGGTATGTTGCAAAATCCGTATGTCTTCTTGACATGCCTCTTTGCCTCGCTGGGTTGTATGATGTATGGGTACGACCAAGGAGTGATGGGCTCTATTCTCGTCATGGAAAACTTCCAAGCGCACTTCCCCAGTCTCACAGGATCTACTATCCAGGGCTGGCTTGTCTCTGCTCTTGAGCTTGGTGCTTGGGCTGGTGCGCTCTTCAATGGATACCTAGCCGACAAGATATCGCGAAAGTACAGCATGATGGTGGCTGTCATCATCTTCACACTCGGGACTGGCCTACAGACTGGTGCACAGAATCCTGCTATGCTGTTTGCGGGACGAGTCATCGGTGGTATTGGAATCGGAATGTTTAGTATGGTCATTCCCCTCTATCAAGCTGAAATTGCGCCACCAGAACTCCGTGGTTCCCTCGTCAGTCTTCAACAGCTCTCAATTACAATTGGCACAACACTTGCCTTCTGGCTCGACTACGGTCTCCACTTTGTTGGTGGTTCAGACTGCGACCCTGCCGGTGTTCCAAATAATGGGTTTAATGCTGATGGCACGTTCAATGCGACTCTGTCACATGGACACACCTGTCTCGGTGAAAAGACTGTTTCATGGCGGCTGCCTCTTGCTCTTCAGCTCATCCCTGCCTGGATTTTGTTCTTCGGCATGTTTTTCCTCCCATTCTCTCCAAGATGGTTGATGATGAAGCACAAAGACGAAGCATGCATCGACGCACTATCCAAGCTTCGCCGTCTTGCTCCTGAAGATGCACTCCTCCGCGCGGAATATCTCGAAATCAAGGCTGCAGTTCTCTTCGATGAAGAAACAGAAGCTGAATACAATGCCAACCACAAGTTAGGAACCTGGCTTGTTTTGCTCTCACCAAATATGTTCAAGCGTCTCACGATAGGATGCTGGATCATGATCTTCCAACAGTTTACAGGTATCAACGCCGTGTTGTACTACGCTCCTCAAATCTTTCAGACCTTTGGATTCACCTCGGTTACGACAGACTTGCTGGCCACTGGTGTCACAGGGTGTTTTCAGATCGTCTTTACACTCCCTTCGGTCTTCTTCCTCGACAACTTCGGCCGAAAAACGTTCTTGATTGTTGGTGCTGTAGGCATGACCATCTGCCATGTCCTCGTCGCTGCCATCGATGGCTCCTTTGAATCTGACTGGACAAACCATACCAATGCGGGATGGGCATCTATAGCATTTATCTGGCTCTTCGCCGTCAATTTTGCTTACTCATGGGGTCCTGTTGCCTGGGTCTTGACTCAAGAACTCTTCCCGAACTCCATGCGTTCTCGCGGTGTTAGTATCGTGGCTAGTACGAACTGGATGTTCAACTTCATTATCGGATTGACTACTAGAGATATGCTTAACAGCATGAAGTATGGTACATACATTTTCTTCGCGGCGTTCTGTGCTGGGGGTGGAATATTTGTTTGGTTGCTAGTGCCCGAGACCAAGAACAAGACTCTCGAGGAACTCGATGTCTACTTTGGTGGAGATGATAGCAGCATTGCAGCTGCTGATAGAGAGCGAATGAGGAGAATTGAGGAGAGCTTGGGCATTGCTGGTGTTGAGACCGTGGAAGATTTGAAGATTGAGAGAGTGGCGGGTGATTCCGAGCATTCTGAGGGTGAGAAGGGAGGTGAGCGGACCGAGGCACCGGAGGTCCCTCCTGTGCAGGTTTAGACAACGCGCGGATAGAGGATGGTGGAGTTTGCTCAAAAAGTTTAATCTATTGGAAAAGGTCTTCAACATAGGTTCCAAAGGGCTAAATTTTGGCATAGTCTTCATCATTCGCAATCCACGATTCGCAGGGAGATGAGTTGTCACTAGGTAGAGAGAAACCAGTTAGTTGATAATCTAAATTTCGAAGAGGTCTGACTATCGAAATTCTTCTAAGCAAACAACTATCTACCTTTTGTTGCTCAATGTCGTGTTTGGTACATTTCCTTGGGCCAACAACTTAAACTTGGGTCCTTCCATTTTAATTAACTGGAGGCTGAGTTACATTAGTAAACAAAACCCCAGCTAGTAAAATGATAAACTTAGATCGACGCCGATCCATCTGATTTTAATCCTCATCTATATGTGACCCTCTTATTACTTCACTTTATCGGTGGTTGTGCTATCACTCCTTGTCCGATTTAAGGTTCTCACTCCCGCAGTACTGTACGTGTTCAGGGCGAATACAACCCTCTGATGCAACCGAACCATTTTTTTTAGTGGGGATCCGGCCCCCTTAAGGCCCATGCTCCCGCAGAAGAAATGCAATTCTTCGACGACAGCTACGATGTTATTTAAACTATCTTTCATGACTAAATAACCCGGTATGGTATCGTTTCCATATTGATTTATTGATGGAGAAAAATCAAATGCGCTTAATTATGGTAGAATTCCCTTGCCAAGATTCTATATCAGCCAATGGAGAATAGTCTCGATGTCAGAACCCTATCTGGCATAGCCAAGGCTGCTTCTTAGGTGGATGCCACAGGCACCAGGCACTGACTAGTTATCCATTCCAGAACAGAAGCACCCCTCCAGGAACTTGCAGAAGATACTACACCACCACTATGGGTTCAACTACCACAGTACAACAAAGAACGTGCTAGCTAAACGAGAACGAGACATATTATTTTATGCATATATGCACGAAAGAGTGTTGCTAAGGCCATACAGACGCAACAAAGAAAGGTTTATTTTCACCTTCAGGTATATTGTATCTCGAGTCCCGCAGGGCTCCTAAGCCACCCCATCTTTTTCCAGGGGTCCGAGGCCCGATATGTGACGCGCTTTGACTGCAAATCACCACCACCGCAACTCGTGTGGCATCCACGTGTGGGACCTGGGTCCAAACTTCTATCAAACCAATCTCCTGGGCCGGATGCATTTCCGGTTGTAAGGAGGTGGTGCTTCCGCTCCCTATTTCGGGGCAGGGACGGAGACATACAATGAACGACATATGACTTTCGAATTTGGTCTGGATGAGGAAGAATAACGACAGGAATATAGAGTATAACTTGATCAATCCGCAAAAAAATAAAGAAAACGGACAATACAAGTCTATGTACCAGAGTTAGGGCTACCTGAATTGGGGATGAAGAAAAATGCTCTGGAGCTGCAAAGGTGGGTGGAGAGGTCTAATCGCAACACACAGACCTTCTCCGGGAGTGGCAGAGTCATGACTCGATAACTATATATCTTCCATAACAGGAGACTTCATGTGGTAAGGAGGAGGCTTTTCGTAGCCTATCAGCATGTTCATGACGTCTCAGCCTCGACAGTTCACGTCGTACAACCTGATCTAGTGGTGGTTCCACTTGGGAGCTATTTTCCAAATTAGACTTTCCAAAGTATCGAAAATGATATAGTTTCGCGCTATTTATACTCTGATACAGTAAGTCTGTCTAGGCATGACAGGGCGGCCTTTCCCCGACCCCTTGCCTTTTCAGCCTCTTGGAAAGATTACTCCTGTATGCACGAGAAGTGCATTATGAGGGAAGCTAGAGCATTGGAGCACCTAGCCAAGGAAGCGTGTCAGCAAAAATATTGCTGTTTTATGCGCCTTGTCCCTTTCTTCGTTTTTCCTCGCTCCCTACTGGATCTTGCGACTTAAGTTGATCTATCGAAGGGCTGAGGTCGCATTGACCCCAGTGATGGTGGGAATAGCCCCCTGTGGCAACCAACCACCCCACCTGTCAGTGGACTTCCGCGGTTGCTGGATCCTCGATTAAGATCTGTCCTTGCGTCAAAAACTTTACGGTAAGGTGGTATTCCGGATGTCTTGGTGGGTCTTTATTTGTCTTTTAAACTTTAAAGACCCTGTCTTTTCTGCGCTTGTTGGTTTCTCTTTTTTTTNAAATGGCTGATGTGATGCTTGACTTTCTATTATCAAGGGAAGAAACCCGAGAATAATATACAGGTGGAGGGCATGGATGGCATTCAGAAATTCGACCCTAATGATTACAATGGTGGGCAATTGGTTATCACAGCAATAGTGCTATTGGTACTCACATACATTGCTGTTGGTTTGCGATGTTACGTCAAATTGAGGATCATTAAAGCCTTTTCAGTGGATGACTTGCTCGTGGTTCTTTCCCTGGTGAGATTTCCTTTTTGTGAATATTTAGCCCTGCTTTCCAAAATCTCACGCTCACTATTATCAGTGCTTTTTCACACTAATGTGTGTCTTCATTTTTATTGGTGTTCACTATGGAATAGGCAGGCACATAGCAACAATCTCTCCTTATAGGACGGTGCAGGGTCTGAAGGTAAACCTCTACACTTTGTGATAAAGCTCACATTCGATACTAACTGAGGCTCGCATATAGTATCAAACATTCACGGTCCTCGCATATGAAGTCTGCATGACATTGATAAAACTGGCAGTTGCTATTTTTCTTCTTCGAATCGCTGTCAAACGACGCTTCATTTGGCTTATAAAAGGAAGCATGGTGATCTTGACGGTGTGGTCATTGAGTCTCTTTCTCTTCACAATCTTCGAGTGTTCGCCCGTCCAAGCTCAGTGGGATATCACTATTACTGATGGAAAATGCATCAGTCCACATAGCATCGAGCAGGCAACCTATGCTCAGTCGGCGTTGGGAATCTCTACGGATTGGTTTTATGCAGTTCTGCCGTTACTCATGCTTTGGAATGTTAAACTGGGAATACGTAAGAAGGTTACAGTTGGGATTATTCTGGGTATGGGCATCTTGTAAGTCTTACTGCTCAATTGTAAATTCTTGTTCTGTCTATGATTCTAAGATTACAGTGATAAAGCTGACTTAACTTGATATTTTTTTNAGTGCAAGTGTTGCAACTCTAGTCCGGTTCAAATATATTATTACTGTGACGGCACTGGATGATCTTCTCTGTGAGTTTTGTTAACTCGAAATATTTTCTAGATCTCCTTGACCAACAAATACAGATGCAACCACCACCACAATGGTCTGGACCTTCATCGAACCCGGTGTTGCCATAGTTGCAGCTTCGCTAGTCACGATCCGTCCCCTCCTTCGAGCCATTGGTCTTGCAGGCTTTGATAGCACTGACCATTCAGCGTATCCTGATACAACTCACGCCACACTCTCCCTCCGAGGTGACATCCCTATGGATAACTGGCACGCTACATCTTATTCACATAAGAAATTACGACGAGGAAAGACAGTCAACGCTGATTCAACTACGAGTCAGCGTGGGATGAAGACTGTCTCAGAGACGATGATCTATGAAAAGAACACGACATCCCGGTTAGGGGTCTTACCTCCTGAGATGCCGAGTAGTGAGATGAGTGATGATGGGAGCGAGGAGTTCATCCTTACGCCGGGGAAGATCAGGCGTACTGTTGATGTCAGTATTCGTACAGATGGAGCTGGGGATGGTGACAACCAAGGTCTCCACCATCATCCTCCTCCTTCTGTGACTGCGGAGAGAAGTAGGAGTCGTGCTATTTCGAGAAACAGATGAGGCTAGCGAAGGTGATTTACGTTGCGATCCATTTTCGTTTTAGACAAAAAAAAGACTTGTAACATGTTTAGAGATTCCGGCAATTTGGGTATTTTGGGTATTTCGGTTTAGGAGGTTCAGGGGGAAAAGAGTTCTGTGATACCATCTGGGAGACTGCATTTCCTTTGGGTTATACTAGCATATGTTTTCATCTATTTAGATATATATAAAGATCTGAGTTTAAGAGTTCTGTTCAAACCCCAATCGTGATTTTAGAATACATCTAATAATAATATCTTTTCTATGCTCGAGATGATTAGGGGGTACACATGTATAATGGAGATTTGTAAGTATTCTTAATAAAATCAGCTTCATCGTACTTCTACCGCGAAGAATCCAAGTAATTGAATCATGTCTATATATTAGGAATACCGTTTCCCCTCCCCCCTCCTAAAACGGTCTATCTTCTTGTATTATTACCCTTACAAAGTAGTAGCAAAAGCTTTGAAACTAATAACCTTTAACCTAACCTATATATATATGCAGGCGGCATGCATGCATGCATGGGCAATGAGGGGGGGCCGTACTCCCACCCCTTAAAAAAAATCNAATAANGCCCTCCCGGCCCCCTCCCCGCATTTCATTTGGCGACTGGAAAACGCCTTCTCACTCCCAAAAAGTTTNCTCTTACCACAAAGAACGAAAAAAAAAANGGCCGAAGAAAGGTTTCAACTGTAATGATACACTCCTTAAAAATAGGGTGGGCTGCTTGCTCTCCCTACTAATCCCTTGCCCCCTTGCCTCAAGGAACAGATCCTGCGTTCCCCGATCCCCTAATTCTATGATTTGTTTAACCCGCTATTAAAACCCAAAGTCTAGATAAGGAGGGAAAAATGTTAGCATCATGTATATGAAATGATATGATAAGATGGGGGGGGGACTAAAAACTCACAAGAAAAATATCATTAGGACTCCAAACATCTTAGCCACCAACCACCGATTCGATGATACTCGGCTCCAATACTTTAGCAATTCCCTCTGCGCGCCTTGCACATTATCAACTACATCCTCCGTATTGGCGTCGATTCTCTGAATCATCTCGCTCTGCTCGCTGACCATCTGAGCCAACTGTCCGAAGATCCCACCCAGCTCGTTAATTGTTCGTTCGATGGCTTCTATGGCTTCTCCTCGTTGCTGGATATAGGAGTTCTGAGGCTGTGCTTCTTCCATCATGAGTAGTTGTTGGTCGCCTACAGGGTTGAGACTCAAGAGATCTTGCGACATGCTGGAATTTGCTCCGGGGGGAAGGCCGGGAGCAGGGCTTCCTCGAGATGGGGTGGCATATAGTGGGCTTGCGGATTGGCCAATGTTGGGGTTGACATGGCTCGAGACGGAGGAAACGAAATTCTCGGTGCGCGATCTGGATGCTTGGATGTTTTTGGTGCGGACTTCTAGCACGTCTTTGAAGTTCGCGGATACATCGGTGAGCTTTCCTTGCAGCATGAAGACTACGTTCTTGTTGTGCTCGCCTTCCTGATCGGCTTTGGGGTGTTGCGCTCGGGTTAGGGCTTGCAGATTGGAGATTTGCTGGTTGAGTGCTGAGAGGTCTTGTTTGATTATGAAGGTTAATTCGTTGATTTCGACGGGGCGGTCGTCGAAGAGGGTTTTCCGTTTTGCAACTGGAGGGGACGTTGTTAGCACAGAACGTCAATAAACTACGCTAAAACGAAGAGGAGCAGGTATGGTTTGATAGCGTTCGTAAAACTATATCCAAATGATGCGGGAGAGCCTCACGTTGTGCCAACTTCTCTAATTTGCCCATTGTCGCCGATATCCCCCTTCCTATCTCTGCTGCTCTCCTGGCGAATTCTGATCTCCGGGGCTTCGCATCTCCGTTTGCGCTGCCGTTCGCAGCCGCCTTTTGCGCGTCATTCAGGAGGGACTGTCGCTGTGTGCCTACTTTCGAGGTCGCCTGGCGCCGCTTGACTTGTTCAAGGACAGACCGGAACTCGACGGTTCGGTCTTGTATGGTCACAGCCATTGTAAATAGATGAGTTGGAGGAACGCGATGAGACGGAGGATCGAGGATGAGAGTCGGCTGTCCAAAGGAGGCTCGATTGGAGCGCAATCAGCGCAGGTGGTTATGGAGTGTCTGTTATTATTTCTGTTAGGATTTGCGTGGTCCTCGGAATCTCGGGATGGGTAGATGGTCGAATTGTCGTGTTCTAGGGGGGTGGCTCTACGAAAGACGCGGTAGAATGAGAACAGATAAGCGCACTGAAGGTAATATACAGATGAAACAAAAGGTAAGGATCGTGATATCTGGTGGAGAGGCCTTCGGAAGGGCGGGGTGAATGCTGGTGGTCGAGGGGAAATTAATATGAGGGCTTCCGAACAGATGTGTCGTTTCAAACCAAGGCTTGTCTGGATGATTATTATTTGCACGTAATTGTTCCAAGCCACACGTTCCTTCACGGGGTCCATGATGTTAATGCCTCAGGCCATAAAAGTCTCGTGACTGTACCGTACCGTACATTTTATCCCGAAATATCAGGCAGCAGTGTCAATACATCTCAAAGTACGGACGTAAATTTGGGGCTGGGATCGACTGTGGCTGAGCAGCACCACGGCCATGACGCTAAGCGGGGAACAGGTCAAGAGCCGATCCAATCCGCGGCGCAGGGACTTTCCCCAAGCAAAAACCAGGGAACCCGAAAGCGACGGCGCCTCCAAATAAGCGGAGCAAGAAAAGGGCTCGTAACTTCTTGCTCGCCCTCACCTCAGCTAAAGGGTCCTCCAGTCCCTCGCCCCATTATTCCTCCTTGTCGTGATATCATTAATTGCTGCCATTGCCTTGCTCACCCTATTTCTTATTTCTCCATATCTCCTTTGCTTATTTCTGGGCTCGAGCTGGAAGCTTTATGTCTCTCGGCAGCCGGCATCTTTTGTGCATCATCCTCTCTCTCTGCCTATTTGACGCGCTGTAACCTTCGCGATTACCATCCATCGGCCATCATTTCGCACAATTCGGCCGTCTGCATACTCTTGATCGCATAATAATCGATATATTCGTGTGCATATGATCCGAGCGATATCTTTCTGATGAGCGAGGTGGCATAGCGTAGCCCCCAGAGATGGCGCGACCCTTTGCAAGCACCTTTGAGAAGGATCGAGCTTCGCCGCTGTAAGTTAAAGATGCCATGAACCCCTTTCTGGAGATAGCTGGCTCATTGAATTCCTAGAACCCCAGCTCCTGCCGTACCGGCTACTCCCTCGTCTGCGTACAAAACCAATGTAAATCGTCAGAAGACAAGAAAATGGATTGAGGCAAAGTCAGTTGACTACGGAGGAGATGATTGGGGGGATGAAGACGATTATTACGATGAACCTCCTCCGCCGCCGCCGCCCACCTCAAAACCGAGCGGACTGCGCCAGAAAGGTCAAGGATTGCAAAGTCCGGTAAACCCTGAGAGTCCTGGTGCCGGCAGCAGTAAGAAGAGCTATGGCGACCTCCCGCCGGTACCTCCAGTTGAAACAGGCGGCCCAGCTTTACATCGGACCAATTCCTTCGATGCAGGAGATGAGAAACGCAGTTTTTCCAGTGCAACGCCACTCCAGTCTGCCGGTCCAGCAACACGATTCTCCCAGATAACTGGTATCCCTTCTCAACGCATTGTCACTGGTCCACCTGCTCTTTCGATATCGACTCAGCAACCTCCACAGTTTGCGCAGCCGCCCCATCCTAGTGTACGGAAGCAAGTTGCTTCACCTCCTGCAACGGTTGGTCTGCCTGCGATTCTGCAACCTGGTATGTCTCCGGTCTCAGCGACAACACAGTCTTCGATCGATTATCAAACAAGAAGAGACTACTCTCCATCTGCAGCAATTCCGCCTTTGAATGCGCGAATGTCTCCACCTCCAGTGACTATGAGGAGTTCCCCAACGCCCCAAAATGCCAGCAGAGATTCGCCAGCTGGTGCAAGATTTCCTACACGCAAAAGCAGTCTAAGTCAGTCGGATTTCCAAGATGTTACAAAGCAGCGTCAGGATATTGGAGCACCCAAACCCTGGACTGGAGGACCTCCTAGATCGTCTTCTCCGGGCGGTGCAATCCGCTCTCCAATGCAAGACTCGGGGGCTGCAAAACCTTGGACAGCTGGTCAACCATCTTCTCCCAGCAGTGCGAGTCGTTCTCCAGGAGGCCCCGCAAAGGCAACGCCGTTTGTCAGACCATCAGACATATACCGTCGGGTGGAGGTAGAACGTGAGAAGGAGCGTCAATCTATGGAATCTGGTAGGCCTAGTATGGATTCCCTACTTGGTGCTAAGGCTAGTGACAGTTCTGCTTCTCCTGCAAATCCAATTCTACAAGAGCCAACAGCTCCGGATAACTCAGGGTACGGGGCTAGACGAATAGCAAGCTTGGAGGTTGATGACTCTGGCCGGCGTTTGCAGCCGTTTCTTGAGCCCGTAAAAGAGAGAAAGAGTGAGTATGGATTCGATGGTGTAGACATTACTAGTCAGATGCCTTCTAAAGGGCAAGAGTCAAATCTTGCCCCTTCGTTATATACTGGCTTAACCTCTCCAGTAGATCCCGTTGGGGTGAGAACGCAATCTGTTAGCCCTAAACTACCAGATCTCAAACGTATGTCTGGATTTGGACTAGATTTGGATTTGTTTTCATCATTGAAAAAAGCTGATAAATCTGAAGTTCCTACCTCAGCCTCGGCTCTCGAAGCTACATCTACACCTACTATAGCAACTAACTTAGGTGGTCAAACTACAGAAGATCTCA
Source organism: Scytalidium lignicola (assembly GCA_002812745.2). Classification (NCBI taxonomy): domain Eukaryota; kingdom Fungi; phylum Ascomycota; class Leotiomycetes; genus Scytalidium; species Scytalidium lignicola. The sequence goes on from NCSJ02000010.1 coordinate 143,539, forward strand.
CTCTACACAAGGAGCCTTCTCTAGGATTTACATCCATCGTGCATCAAGCATTTGATAGGAATAGTGATAGTTCATCGATACCAGTATCTCCTGCTTCGCGGACTGGAAGTGGTTACAGGAGGAGTGATACTGAAAGTACTAGTGGCATCAGTCCCATAATGAGTCGTGGTTCTAGCATTGCGATTCCGGAAACGAGAAGTAGGGATACGGTTCCACCATCAATACCAGAAGGCATCGAAGAGCACATATCTCCGCCAGCAGAGACAAAAGCTGAGCAGGTGGGGGATAGCGTTGCTGATGTGCGAGCCTTGCCTACTGCAACGGATTTCGAACCTGGTCACCGGCGAGATACTAGCCTACCTTCTCCAGGAAACAGCCCTGCAAAGATTGCTGGTGTTTCAAACCCAGAAGTCTCCCCAGAAAGCCATCAAGCTGTCGTTACGAATGATACTGAGTCTGAAATTTCTCGGAAGGACACGCCTGTCAGTGAAGTCTCGCGGATCCAAGGCGACCAAGACCATGAGCTCAGTCCCACAATCTCAGCGACGGAAAATTCTCAGTCACAAGACTCGACCGAAAATGTGATAGATGAAATAATTGATGAAGGTGTTCCTCGAGCGCTTTCTACCAGTCAGTCTCCGGAACAATTCCTGCCCACGCCAGATCCTGCAATGGCACCAAGCGGCAATATTTATTCACAACCCGTAGACCCTCGTGTCACGTCGGGAGCACAAAATGTCTCAGCTGATGCTCAATTACCGCCTGCTTCGACTGATAGGGATACTTCTTCGGGTTCCTCCACAGCTCCACTTCCTCCGCCTAAAGATACATCTATTAACGAAGCAAAGGATGTGCGTCCAGGCTCACTCTCTTCCGCTACCGACCAACTTGCCCCTGAAGAGTCACACGAATCTCCAGGGCTTTATGCGCTACCCGATTCGAGTGCAGATACTCGATCGCAGGCTGAAGAAAACGACCGGCTGCGAAACGAGATTGTTCAGAGTCTCGGTGCTCCTGAGCCGTCCGATATGGTTCGACGGCATGACAGCTATCTGTATGATGACAGCTCGCCGTCGGGACATGCGCGGGAGAGTACGTATTTGCCGAGCGAGTACGATAATTATTGGGCCACGACAGCGGAGGAGGCGGAGCCTGTCCCTCAGTTACCGAGCCCTACGCGCATCCCCGCCGAAGCGCCAAATCCGGTGCATCAAGAGCCTCAGTCGCCTTTCAAGGAGCAACCTCTCCCAGAACAGCATCCTGAGAGTCCTTCTGTACCGCCGCTAGAGGTCCGTAAGAGTGTTGTCCTGGAGTCTCTGCCTCAACAGCCTGCCCTTGAACACCGCTTTTCCTGGGAGAAGAGATTGAATTTGCCGCCCTTACGAGCAGAACTACAATCTTCGGCAGAACCCGCCGTTGATGCTGAGGATAAACAAGCCACTGGGCCTCAGGATCAGGTTGAAGTTAGTTCACAGCCTATGAGCGTTGCAGAGAATCCCTCGCAATCAGGCCTGGAAGTCCTAGAGGATAATTCGAAATATCATCCTGATGTGACTCCCGCCGAGGGACGAAGTCCATCCGAGCCAAAGCCGGTCAGTGATTCCGGTTTGGGATCAGGTGCAGAAATGCTTGCAGGAGCCACAATGCTTGCTGGAGGCGTGGCGCCAGCCTATGATCCTACTGCCGAACATCGACTTTCGCTGGCGGAAATGAAGGACATAATTTTATCGGATTCTTATCCTACCTCTACTGGGCCGCCGGAAGACCAACACCCAGCATTCGCTCCACATCTAGATCAATCTAGCCAGCCCGAGCCACAGAATCCCGTGTCCCCTACGATTGTTCTCCCACAGCCTGTTAAAATCATGCCGTTTAAGGATATAGCATCTATGTCCTCACCATATCAACGTATTCAGACATATGAACAAACTAGACAGCAATTTGCTGCGATGGATACTGGTCTCGCTAACTGGGTTATCATGATCAAGAGCCTACATGCGGAACATTCCAACGCTACTGGATCCTACGCCGGAAGCGGAGGGGATAAATTTTTGAAACCTATAAGTGGATCGCAGCAAGGTTTACAACAACCATATTATCAGCAATATCTCAATGCAAGTTCACCAACCGCACCAACCTCGACGAACACTGCTCGACTTTCTGGATCTAGTTCTAACCCTAACGCCCCGCTCCAATCTTACAGCTTCTCACCAGCAGGCAGTAAATTAACCTCCCACGAAGTGCAAGCCAAAGGCAAAGAACTTCTTCACGCAGCCGGTGTGTTCGGCGGTAAAGCTGGAAAGGCTGGGAAGGGGTTGCTGGCAAAGGGAAAGAATCGGTTTCGGAGTAGTGGCAGTGGAGATAAGGTAGACTGAGAATCTCCTTCTTGCCAGACCGCGTTGAAGCGATGGGCTGTCTTTTATGAATTTCACTTTCAATATAATCAATGTTGGTGGCGGTCGTTACCTCTTTTTGTTTTCTATCATTATCCACCATCCCTTATAGAGGCTTCCTAGCACATCACAATTTTGTTCAATCCTGCTTCTAGGTAGCCTACATAGTGGGTTCTGTACGACTAGGAGCAAAATCTCATCAAAAAACTCATCCATCCGCTCATACCATCTACCTATCCACCTTCTTGTATATACATTTCGCTAAGTTGTATGTTCCGTACAGATAAACTCAAATTCAACCCCGACCCAACAGCCATCAAAACCTCACCAAGCTGAACATAAACCGCCACTCGCGCCCGAACCAAAGTCAAAGTCAAGACGTTCATGGGCTTTGCTTTCAAAATCCTCAAGCAAAGCTCAAGATGACATCCCAGCACAGCAATCACGAGAAATCACACCTTTACCCGAACCTAGATTCGTTCACGAGCGATCTGCATCTCTCGATTCGACAACATCTAGGAGCTCGTTTTTACCGCCGCCCACAGGTTTGTTTGGTAGGAGAAGAAGGGCAAGTAGTCAGTTGAGTCGGGAGGTGAGTTTGACCCCACAGGCGCAAGGTCAAGCAGGTCCAAGTAATTCAACATTGTCACGAGAGGTATTGCCTCAAGGTAACAATAATCCCCCTCCACCAAGTTCACAGACCAAGGCCGGGTTGGTAGTGGAAACACAGGCAAAGAAGGAGCCAGTGGAACATCAAGATGATCTTGGTATCCCTGCCCCAATAGGAAAGGACCAGCCCTCATTTGATCCATATAATACTACGCCTATCACTGAAGAGGATATATTCAGCCATTCACGACCAATATCACATTTCCCTGAAGACCCAGAGAAAGGCCAGATACCGCGAAGTGAAGAAGAAGCAGCACCAAAGAAAGAGGAACTTTCAGAACCCGTTTCTCCCAACACATCGATATCGAGAGATGAGCCCACCAATGACGATGCCGTGGCCTCGAACCTTGATGATGTAAACGGTGAACAACAAGCAAATAATAGGGTGAGCGAGGATTGGGTTATGGTTGATGAGAAAGAGGGATTGAAAGGGCCACCTTCAGTACCCTCGCCACCTTCACCAGTATCACCAATGCCGACACCACCTCCTGTCATATCTGACTTTGACGTGGATGCCGATGAGAAACTAACAGCTGTAAAGGGCCACACTCGTGGTAGGTCTAGCATTAGCATTATGGATCGTGCTAGGGGAAGCTATGATTTTGTGGAGAATGATGAACCACGATCCTTATCAGGATCTGTACTGCCGGTACCGGCACTGCCTAAGGTATCAGCACCATCTTCTGTCCGTTCTCTAGCTTCTGGAATTCCTGGTCCTGAATTATTTTCACCCCCTAACCCTCCATATGACGGAGCCGGTCAGAGCAGTGATGTGGGTTCAATGCCAAGTAGAGTTCAACAACTACAGTCTGAATTGCAGCCAACAAGAAAATCGTCCTTTAAGGGATTGCCTCCGATTCGACGATCAACTTCTTTTGGACTTGGGTTAGACGTTCTAGGTGACGGGGAGGTTAATACGACTGATCCAGAACATCCTGCTAAGCAACAAGAGGAATCTGTTCCACGGCGTGATCAAAATGAAAACCGGAATGCAGGCCCAACTCTGGAGTCGGGTCAGGAATATACAAATGCTCCTGGTCCCGCGCAGGGAACACCTCCCCGTTCATCTGCTGCCCGCCCACCTCCGAGCTTCGTGCCATTCAATGATGGATTGCGCCAGAACAACAGCAATCCTAATGCCCCATTTTCCACCAATAGATGGGGTGAAACTGCTGCGAGGTGGAATGAAACTGCTCCATCTCACGCTCGTACAGCATCAGGTCCTCAGCAAGGATATGCTCCATCTACTAGCTCACCATTGAATGAACGGGCGCAGAGAGGAGTTTCTATGCCCGTTCAACCTAGACCGTTCGAGCAACCACCATCCTCAGCTGGACGGTATCCAGATCTCTTCCGACAAGGCAACAACCAGGGACAGCAAGTGGCACCAGGTGATGAAATGCCAGATCACTACTACCAAGCACCCATCTCTCCAGGAGATGCAATCCTCCCACGACAAACAAGTGAATATCAACTCCCAGGAGTAGGTCCACCAACAGAAGACCCGCAATACTCGAATTCCAGACGTAACTCTGGCTTCTTTCGCGATATAGGTGGTAGGATTCGTGCGGCGTCGAGAGAACGGGCACGTTCTAGATCCAGATCTCGAGGTGAAGCCGCATTTTCTCCTCCAATGTCTCCAGGCCGACCAAGTGTGAATGAGTATGCAGATAGTGTCGACTCGAGTGATATTCAGGAAAAAAGAAAACGACGATCAGGTTTATTTGGCAGTATTAACATGACTCGCTTGTCTACTCCTGGAAGCGCTCCTCCCAGGAGCCGAGAAAGTCTGGTCGGACATCATCCGGGCTCAGTGTCGAACATGCTAACCACCTCACCAACGACCCAGACCGGGAAGGGTGAACAGGGAAGGCTACGGTCCCTTTTCAAGAGAGAAGAGTCAAGTTCTTCTCAGCAGGCGAAGTCGAAGCCGAATAAACTGAGCAGAGCTTCCACTGGTGCTTCAGGTCTTTTAGATGACGGTAAGAAGAAGACTAGATTCTCATCATTGGGTGGTGTTTTTGGGAAGTCTTCCAGAGCATCATGGAAAGAATCTGCGAGTGAGGGGGGACAGAGCGTTGCTGGAGATGTTTCATCTATAGACAGGAGAAGCAGCATGCCGCTTCAAGCTTCCACGTTTCAACAGGATTCAAGGGGGCGAAATCCTCCAGCTCAAGCTCCAACGGCCATGGCTTCTGTTGCTGAGAATGGCGCGTCTGTATCACAGAAGCGCGGCCTATTGTCGAAGAAACAAGCTATTAATTCTGGACCCCCGGAATCGCAACCTCGTCAACCAAGTAGACCACGACAAAGTAGCAGAACTCGGCGGCCTTCTGGGCCTGGTATTCTCAGTGGATTCTTGGGCAGACGCTCAAACCAGTTAGAGAGAGATGTCGAGCCTGCAGTTGTTGAGCAAAGCCCTCAGATGCAAATGCCGCCTCAGCAACCTCAGCAGCCTTTTCAACCGATACATCTCAGTCAGCGATCTCAAGAGCCACATGGGCATCGTCCACCTCAGCAACTTTTTGACCCACGGATACAGCAACAGACTCCTCGACCGCAGGATATTTACCCACCTGGCCAGTATAATGGGAAACAGCTGCAGTCGTTGGCTCCGCACAACTCTCAGAGAAGTTTCCAGTCTCAGCAGTATAGTAGTCCACGGGTTCAACAAGATCCGCGAATACCGATGCAAAATATGACGCCTCAGAACGAAAGGGAAATCCCCTGGCAGGACCAGTCGGACCCACAACTAGAAAGAGGACGTCAGCCGATGAGGGGCCCAGTCCCAGAGCCAATCTATGAATCTGTGCCTATCCCTGGAGGATATTCGTTGGTCCATAGTCAAGGCGGAATGGTGGTTCCTTCAGCTTACGATCCTCGCGCTCCGAATTACCATGCTCCTCAGCAATATATTAATCCTCCATATCAATATCAATACCCGCAGCCTTCGCCACAAGGTCCACATCAGCAACTTCCGGGATATATATCATCTACTAGTCAAGGTTACGATCCACTAACTCAATCACCTCAACCACAAATGCCATTCTCACCTAATGATCAAAGAGCTTACAGAAGCTCTCAGAACCCGTTAACTTTACAGCCTGTTGACTCAATTCAACCCCTTCAGGAGCGCCGCTCAAAACGAGCTCTAAGCAGAGAAGACCTCATCGCAAGATCTCCAGCTCGAGAAACGCACGGACAACAACGGCCCTACCAAATAACTCTCCCAGTTGGTGCCGATGATGACGACGAAAACGAACAATTTGAGGTGCAAAGGGCAGCTGCTAGCAGCCAACATCAGTCTTCCCCCACTTCTCTCTCTCCTTCGCAACGAAATATGCTCAATAACCCACCACTCCTACAACCTTTAGGAATCCCAGCACAAGTCCAAAAGTTGAACCAGCCTATAATCCGCCACCCGCAATCACCAGCCGGCTACCCCTTACCAGAATCAACCTTCTCACCCATCAACCCATCCGCAGCCAACTTTCCGCCTCCACCACTTCCGATATCTCCCCCAACGCAACATAGCACTCCAAGCTCAGCATCCACCCGCAACCCTGCCGTATCACGCGTCTCCCAGCTCCAACCCAAACCCAGACACCCCACCGACCTCGACCGCTCAGACACAGGTCGTACCACCGTTAGTGGAGTCTCCAACATCTCACGCGATCCCTTCGAAGTATCAGAGCAAGAGGACTCTCTCGCCTTGCCATCAGAGAAAGACCTCGAGCGCGGATTGAGTCCCACCCCTCCAAGCTTTCATCTAACCCCTGACCGAGGAATGACGCCAGATACAGCACCTCGAACACAGATTGTTCGCGCCCCGAGCACGAACTCGGACTTGTACAATGCTACTCCGAGGGAAACGAAGCCTCCTGAGTATACCATCCAGGATGAGAATCAAGGGGTGGCGGATATCGTCGCAGCTCCGCAGATTACTAGACGGCGATCGCAGGAAGAGAAGATTCCTATTACGAGTGGAGAGGAAGAAGGGAGTGGTGGATATGGATATGGAAATGGAAATGGAAATGGGGGACGGGTGCAGGAAGAGGAGGAGTCACATGCTACGATGAGTGCGACTAGTTATCCGGGTCAGGAGTGGAATCCTTTCATGAATGGGTATGATGATGGGCTGGAGTAGATATGAGATCATTTTTTCCCTCTCTCTTTCCTTTTTAGGTGTGTATATATGTAGAAATGGTTCTTTCGTTCTTTTTCCTTTGATTTATAAGGTAGAAATGTGATGGGTGATACCAGTGTTGGATTTTTTTTNGTTTCTGGCTTGGTGGAGAATTTGGGGAGTATATATTTTTATAACAGATTAACAACTTTTGAGATATAACTACGGTTATATTTCTGTACTTGAGACAACATATAATACCAATTTGTTTTGTGTTATTAGAAATACAGTGTGTTTGCTTGTTTTCCTCTATTATTTACCTAGATAGGTGAGGAGGTTAATGCTATTTCAAGAGAGATGGTATGGCCTGCAAGTCTATAAAAGCGGTATCATAGAAATAGGTGCATCAAACACCACTTTGAAATGCGTTTTTCCTTCATCGTGTATCCACATATTACACACATTCTCACTAAATCTACTCCAACGAAAAGTCTAAGCCACGCCAACACATAAAAAATAATGTACGACAATAGATATACATCCTAGATCAATTCCTCCCTTATCACCCTTTACCAACTACAACCTCGCCCTAGCTCTCTGGTCCAATCCCTGTAATCCCTGCTTGTCCAGAATCTCTTTATCCCTCTTAGCCCATTCCCGCACCAACTTCCTCTGAATCTTCCCGCTTGCAAACCTAGGCACAACGGGAACGAAAGCCACCCCGCCCATAAGCCACTTGTGCTTTGATACAAGTGTTTTGAGCCAGGCTTGGATGTCCTGTTCGGTCACTTTGCCGACGGATGTTTCCTTGAGACTGACATAGGCACGGGGTAGTTCGTTGTTTTCTCTGGAAGGTTGTGTGTGTTAGTTGGGATGAGTAGACGAAGAGAAAAGAGGGGTGGAAGGGAGAGAGTTTAAGTATACGTACGTGACAAGACCGACGACGGCAGCGTCAAAGATGTGCTCGTTTTCTAGCAGAACAGCTTCAAGTTCGGCGGGAGAGACTTGGAGACCGTTGTGCTTGATTAATTCCTATTGAAGGCAATAAATGTTAGCAAGAGTGTCCGACAACTCTTTTTCTTTTTCTCATAACGAACCTTTTTGCGATCCACGAGCCAGATAAATCCCTCCTCCGTGACATATCCCACATCTCCAGTCTTTAACCACCCTCCACCAAACGTATCTTCAGTAGCCTCGGGGTTCTCCCAATAGCCAGCTGCGACCTGCGGACCTCTGAAATAGAGCTCGCCTACAGCCTTCTCGCCATATCCCTCAATATCGTTCCCATTATCATCCACAAGCCTCATTTCCATATTCGGCATCAACGTCCCAACACTACCCGCACGATATGGCAGATGTTCACCATTGGCCATTCCCATACAGTATAGCTCAGTCATGCCGAAGCCACCAAGGAATCTCCACCCGTGCTTTTTGGCGACAGCCATTTCAACTTCTTTGCTCAATGGCGCGGCACCACACATGATGGACTTGACGGAACTGAGATCGTACTTGGATATCTCAGGTCGCTTGTGCAGCATGACCAATACGGGTGGTACGCAGTGTAACTGACGAACCTTATACTTCTGGATCAAAGAGAGTAAAGGCTCTAGGGCAAAATGCTTCATGACTAGAACGGGATGGTTCGTTGTTGCTGCTATGAGAACGAAGAAAAACTGGCCGTAGGCGTGGTAAAGTGGAAGGAAATTGACCCAGTAGTCATTTTGGCCTTCCTTTATGCCCATGAGTGCCTTCGTTTGAATAGTATTGGAGACTACGTTGTAGTGAGTTGCCATTACGCCCTTTGGGAAGCCAGTTGTTCTGTTGTATTGTTAGTACTGAAGTTCCATTATGTGGTTCATCAAGGAGTAAAAATCCGCGAAAAAACTTGAGTGGAGAGAGTAGTCTCTTAGATTTAATAAAAACAGATATACTCACCCCGTTGAGAAGTTTACAGAGGCGATCTGAGTCCTGATCTCCTCAGGACTTAGATATTTCCAGCTCCAATCGCGCGCCTCCTCTTCTGAAGCAAGCATGGACCTGAAATCATGCACTCCATCTATAGACTGCACGGGTTTTTCCGAGAAAAGAAAGATGCTGCTCTTCGGGAGACCAACTTGCTTTGCAGCTTCAAGAGCGGTCTTGATGAGATTTGGTTGAACAAAGAAGAACTTCGCCCTTGTTTTCTGGAGCTGATAGACCATCTCTATAGTAGCACGTTAATGATTAGATATCTCTAGCTTAATTCTTCTCGTACAAAGCAGCTCGAACTGCGGGATTCCAAAAGCTTCTAAAATCAAAACCAAATAAGATGAAATAAATACAACTCACCAGGTACCGTAAAAGCCGGGTTACTTCCCGAGAATGCTGCCCCAGACGCAACAAATCCAAGGAACCCAACCGGGACAAAAATGTGGTTCGACGTAAACATCAGCACTACATCGCCCTTTCCAATACCTCTCTTCTGGAGTCCACACCCGAGTCGCTTGACCCATTCTCGTGCCGAATGCAGGGAGATGAAATTAGAAGTGTCATCTGCGTCAATCCAGAGCGGCTCAGAGGAGAGTTTGTGATTAGGCGAGGCGGAGGTGAAGACGAGGTCAAGGATGCTTTGTTCAGGGATGGTGACGGAGGGAATGGGGGATTTGTAGATCATTTTTGGAGTGTTTCTTCCGTTTATTTTTTTAAGGTTTTCCGATACCCTCTTTCTTTTAAGGAAGCGGTGCTCGATAGATGATGTAGCCCACAGAAGTAATTAAGAGAGCACACGACCGATCCTCAAGTTAACAACGACTCTAAAGGGGGAAAAGGTGGAAAGAGACAAATGAAAATGCAATTGAAAAGATCCCTTCTTATAAGAAAGAAGGAGTGTGAAAAAAACAAAAANCAGAAGAACAGAACATGGAAACAAATCCGAGGCTGACGTGAGGAAGATCCAAGCGCAACATCATTCACGTAACGAACTGCCGACAATCGCAAACACTAGTCTGAAACCCACCAATAGGACCAGTGTTCTGCAGCGAGTTAAGAACCAAGCTAACTCTATCGTCTCGTAGTAAAGAGGTAAATAATGCACAAGCTGATTCTTTTACTAGGGAGCATGAATCTGTTGTGGAGAGAAAGACGCACCCCGGCACAACTGATAAACGGGTACGCTCGGCATTTTATATATTAGGGTTTCACTCGGTACGCGGGATGTACATTTGACATTTGTGCCTAGAACCGAACTTACCCCAGATTATTAATAAATCTCCAAATTCTCTCCGCAGTTGAATCGAGGTTCTCCAACTTGCAGCTCCGTACGTACAATAACTCTATTGTCTGCCAAGAAATCTCTGCAACTCGGTGTCACGAGCTGTTTAAGTGCTACATCGTCGGTGTTTCTGGATATGCAACTCACCGCGTACTTTATTCGTTTGGCAATCTTGTACAGACAACTAACTGACAGCCTAAATCAAGTGACTTGATTGAATGGCTTACATACATGCATTCTTATCCTCTCTTAATAATGTCACTTAGAATAAGAAGTGTCATTACCTACTGTTCTCCCCCTTTTTTCTCCAAATGCCTCCCAGTGTCTTTCCATCTCGTCCTTTAACCTTGAGACCTATTCTGTGTTCTTTCGGTGTTAGGCAGTGCACAGTATCGTCTAGACACAATATCACCAGCGACTGCTATTGGAGAAGGAGTGGTGAAATACCAGTTCGTAGTGTCACAAGTTGAAGTACTTTGTTCAGAATACGAAAGCTCTCCCATAGCACTGTAATATAGTACCACAAACATATGTGACCAGTTCTCTATCACTAAAGATGAACGGAAACAAAGAGTAAAAAATAGTATATGAAAATTCAATGGGCTCGTTCAATTTAAATCTTCCATATTCAGAGGGTTTTTATATCTACAACGAAATGACTTCACTAGCTACAGAGTTACAAAAGCGTCGGAGAACGTGATACATACAAACCACCCTTCCCGTCAAGAAGAAGCAACTGCTGCTTCGATGTAATAGTCACATATATACCAGAACGGAGTATGATTCTGCTAACAATTAAATAGTACCTGAAAATAGTTTTGCTGAGTTCAACAAAGGTAATTTCAGCGCGTCTTTCCCGTGGAGCTTTTGTCTTACAACAACAACCACCTCCAACAAATCCATTCACTAAGACCCTTCTCTATTATCTTATCGATGATGAATTAGTGATTGAATACGAAGAGAAAATGAACTAGCTTTGTCACATATTACCACAGTCACATGTAGAAACCTGCAGCACAAGGTGAGAGAGCATACAAATACTAGGGCGTAAGTTTGAACTTGATTGCCGGTTTCACATGCAAAACTCACCCTATTTCAGGAATACTTTAGATATAGAACAACTCATTTTAATTCCTTTAATTTTCTGTTTTTTTTTTTGGGAGCATGATCAACGTGTATATAATCACGTGTGCAAACTAGATCGTATGCGGAAGGCGGTAACTTACCTGATGGCAGTAAACCCACCTTCATAGCTCGCATAGGTACCGCGATTCTAGAGATAGATAATAGTTACAATCAATCATGAATCAACACACGTAACAGCTCTCCGCTATATGAAGAGCTGTTAATGGCCCATTCCGAGTGAAACTAACAGTTTTTGTAATGTAAAATTTAGTCGAAATCGGCAAATCAAATTTCAAATATTTATTTTATTAAATCCTACAATTGTACAGTAGAAAGTTATGCATATACATAATTAAGTGACTCCATTTCCACCAGTCAAGAGGATCATTATTTTTCGTACGAATATACTGGGATGTCGCTCTTACGCGCGATCACCATGCTCTACGCCTCTCCCCGTGGATGGAAAAGCCACAAATGTCGACAAGCTGGCGATCCTCAGACGACCCGTGCACGAGCCGGCTCCGCCGCCCTTGAAGCACGTCGGGAGCGCACCGCGAATTAGCCCATTGCGCACGATCACGACCCTACAGTACCAGACTTTCAAACGGCCCAGCAGTGGAAAAGTGTTCCTGTGTATCTCTCTTATGGTCAGTTGGTCGAATGGATTTTGGGAATACATACAGTACAGTTACAGCATCTTAATCTTTGCCCCCTTGGATTGTCTTTTTGTTACTGTATTTCCGGGCTACCCTGTAACCTCATCGGACTTTTGGTGTATGCGCCAACAATACAGTAAATGCTACGATACCATACAGCACTGGTACAGGTACGAAAACAGCTGTCGGGTCTCGCCCCTACTATGCTCCTTCCACAACTGCTTGTTCCCCGACGACGAGGTGACGCTAATGAAGCAGGAGCTGTCGCAGCCTCGTCCTTTCTGATCTTTCTGATCTTTCTGATCTTTCTGATCTTTCTGATCTTTCTGATCTTTCTGATCTTTCTGATCTTTCTGATGGCCAAGAGCGTTGACGCCGCTGGAGGGTACATCGTAGGTGAAGAAAAAGTTGGCACATTGGTACATAAGCGAACACCAAAATGTAGCGAGCTGTGAAGTACCACCATGCCAACTATTTTTTTCACCCACGAGGGTACGTCGTCGAGCTCTGCTTGCACCCCAATCGGAAAGGAATCAAGGCGCGAAGCCGGCCAATGGTATGGCCCATGTCGCAGCCACCAACACCGTTTGAGTCTCAAGCAAAGTGCAGACATGCAAGCAAAGCTGCTGCGAGAGCGTGTACTACAGTATCTGCTTCTTTTACGGAGTAGTCCCTCAGCTGATTGAAAACACACGAGAATCATTCCCCAAAGAACTTCATTTTGAGCTTGGGGAGTCCTAGTGCATCATATGTTCTATATAGCTCTTTTATTTCTCTTTTCATGGTTCTTCATCTAAGGAATCTGGTTCTGGTTAGTAGCCTTCTTCTCCGCGATTTGGCTTCGATTTTGGCCTCGATTCAGTCAGTAAGGGCAAAATGGTACTTCACACCAACAGCTGCCGGTCGTGAGTATCTGGAAAATATGAAACACGGCCAGGAAATTACACGTTTATCGGCCAGGTATAGAAATGGAGCATTTTTGCGTTGCACCGAAAATAGACTATCCACGGTCTTTGTTGGTGGCTGATAGCCGCCATGAAAACCACGGCCTCGCTGCTGGGCCCATCCGATTCTTGTTACTGCGACTTGTAAAAGCTCCAGCACCCCAATTTGCGACCGCTCTGCTTAAGAGAACGCTTGACTTGAAAGCAGCTTGGACTTTCCCCAGCATCGCTCAGTCACGATGACGAACACCGGACCGACGATATTGACAGTAGGCGGGACCCCTACTGTGTTTCTACCGCTTCCTACACCATGGCCATCTGGTGATGGATGTACCTCGAACATATACTTGCATACTCCAGTCAGTAATCCAAGCACATTTCTAGCTTGGGATCCACTATATGGCGCCAGTATGGTTCCCAGTGCGCAGAGTTGCCTTCCACCTCAAGTGACGAGTTGGTGGGGACAGTCTGCTTCTGCAAGCCTATACACGGCTCTAGGACCGACATTTGTGTGTCCCCAGGCATTCTCAGCAGTCCAAACGGCGCTTGTTGCGACCTCTATACAGCAGATATTCTGCTGTCCTTCGTAAGTGACCCATTGTGCGCGCGCTCTCCAGAGAAAATGACAATACTTACGGCTCAGCCAGACAATATTCGCTCCTCGTTCCTCAACCCAACTAGCCCAAGCTCTTCCCATCCCAATGCATATCAACCGTCAAAGCCGGCGAGACAATGACATATCTGAGTCGGCAGGGAGAGCCTGATGCATTCACTGCGACGGTAGTTATGACTTCAGCAGCTACAATCTTTGCTATACCTGTGAACGGCTATAATTTCGCTATACAAGATACAACAACCAGTCAAAGTAGCGCAGCGACGGTCTCGTCGCAGAGTACCCCTACTGCTTCAACATCCTCGGGAGTTGATTCGCAATCAACTTCCAGCAAAACATCGTCATCCTCAACTCCGCTGGGGGACACCGTTGGGATTTCTATCGGAGTGGTCTTGGCTGTACTGCTCATCGCAGTTGTGGCTTTCCTGATGTGGAGGAGACGAAAGCAGGCCAGGTCAAGGGCTTTAGGCACTGCTTTGTATCCAAAAAATATGTACACAGCAGACGAGTCGACGCTAGAGCATGGTGTTGCAATGAGGCATCTATCTTCACCTAAAGAGTTGCCTACGACTCAGATCTCCAGGGTTTATGAGCTGTGAGAGGGGTGAATAAAAGGCCACTCAACCGGCCATTGATAGTAATGACACGAGGACGTCGGGTGTGACTGTTCTGGAGCCAGTATATTCCCGCGCTTCGCACCGAGGAGTGCCTAGACAAGCTGCTGAAGGCTCAGGCATGTCTAGGTGAATACCGGAACGCTTCTCATATGCCTTCCTTGCAGCTGATATCAGCATGTATGAGTTCTCTTGGGCAGTAATAGGTTTAAAAATATAGTCGGTTTGGGGGTACTCCGCAGGAGTTTCTCATGGTCTGTAGTTGCAGATTATAAGAGATAATCTCTAGTATAAACATATTAAATAGTAATAAAGATGTTGGTATCGGTATGTGGCAAATTCGTGTTGTGATGCCAAGTGTTGTCGAAGTTTTTGCAAGAATTCATTTCTTCAGTTGAGATTCACGGCCATAAACCTTCTGGATTGATGCTACCATATCGTCCCGAAACAGCGCTGAGATTATCCCTATACTCGTCCTCCTTTGTGGTTCTTGAGGTCCCAGCTTCAGGCAGAGTCCCACGTCGCAGAGCCAGGGACCAACTGAAACTGCTCCGGACAAAGCCATAGAATGAGGTGCTATACATCAGCACATCATAGTCCACAAGCGCCTGTTGATCCCATGTAAGGTTTTGGAGCTCTGCAAGTTCTTCCTCGTCCAAGAGGTCCTCCTTAGTAACAACATCCAAGCCTTCGTTTGCAGCGTCTGCGCGGAAGCGGTCACGATGTTCTGGCGAGCCCGTCGCAAGAAATATCGTCGTTAGATTCAGTCGTTTTGCTTCTGCTATGTAGAAGGGTGCTTGAGCCTCATAGCCTGGCCATCCTGCTGCTGCAGCGTCTGCTGCGACGCGCATGTGAGCGCCTAGAAAGCCGTTGGCTACGAGACGATGTGGGCCAAGTGAATTGACCTTAGATGAAGGTGAGATGCCTGGAGAAAGCACGATGGCATCAGAAACAACAGGGGAAGCAAGCTTCTTTTCCAAATTCCATAATACCAATGCAGCTAGTCGTCTTGTTTCGGGGATGTGTCGGAAGAGGCGAGGAAAGGAGTGGGCAAACTCAAGCGGGTGAGCTTCACGATTCCACTGTGCTAGCACTAAGTTCTGCCATACGCGCACGGGTTTTTCGGCTGACATAGTAGTGAATACTTCGTTTTTGGCCATCCAGGCGTCAAAAGCCTCCCGCCAGCCCGTCGGATCAACAATTAAGTACTTCCTCATGTTGAAGCTTTTTACGCCGCTAGGTGACAGATGTGGAGAAGCAGCGATTGGTGCTAGATTTGGAACTTCTGCGTCAGAGGCCACAGCGCGTATTTGCGGACAGACTTGCTTCCACGACTCGAAAAAATAAGGGAGGTCGAGGAGGTAAGATAATTCAACGGACCGGTTCTCGTCGCCAAGATCAATCAGATTGTCAGAACGAGCACTCAAGCGAGGGAGAATCATTGTTGTTGCTGTTTATGTTCAACACTTTTATGAGGGGAAGAGAGGGAATAGGGACAAACCTCCAGCTTCCATTGCGTATCTAACGCAGTTGAGCCACATATTCACCACATTTCCGATACCTCCATTGACAGCAGCACAATGCCAGACCAAGCCCTCCTGGAATTTTGTTTCATTGCACTTCTTGCGGATGGGGCCGGGATCAAGCAAGCCCTCCACGGGTTCTCGAAGAATGGCCGAAACGAATTGATCCTTGGAAATATTCGATCTGGATGACCCAGGAGAAGGAGAAGGAGAAGGACTGAGAGTGAAATGGAGTCGGTCACTACGCGTATATACCGTGAATACTGCGAGCACACATAAGAGAGCAGCCGTAAGTATGAAAAGTCTCCGTAAGTGCAGTCGCAAGCGTTCTCTCTTGAACTGAGAATTCATGCCGGCGCCGACTCCGACGGACCAGACATCTTGGACGAGCGGCTGGTACGGGCGGTAGACATTGACCACTTTCTGGGTCAGAAAAGCGGAAATTCGGCGAGGGAGGAGCATGGTAAAATCAGAGGCAGGTCGAACTCTAACTCTTGACCCCGAGTTGGAAGTGAGGCAAGAAGAGTACTGTAGAATCGAAAAAAAAAAGATGGTTATGATGGTCGGCACAAAGGGGACGGTGGTCCAAAAAGGATACGAGGAATTCGTGATTGCCGCCGTGGCCGTTGGTTTCAGGACCCTTAGGACCCTGGGACCCCTGCACGACGCAGAGCATCATTAAGGCAGCCCATCACGGACCCTTTGGTGCCTTTGGTGCCTGGTCACGCCTCATCCTCACTTTCGAAGGCTTGTCCCCAAACTGATCGCGACAGTACGGAAGGACAACCACAATTCTGCCTTCCAGCTCAACAAGTCAAAAAGAATAAGAGAGCAAACCATAAGCCACCCTTTGGACTGCCCACTTCACCACCACCATTTCTAACCCCCGCCCTTGAATATGCCCAATACAGCGTCCAAGCTGACCTGTCATTTGCCCGTCGTCGTCATTGTCTTCGAACATGTCCGTAAAGGGATTGAAGGTGTGTCTGCTGCTGCTGCTTGTTGTTCGTGCAGCGCGCAGGGGAGAGAGAGGCAGCTAATAAGCAAACGCCCCCGCGGCCTGGTCGTCTGAAGTGGCCGATCAGCTGACTGTCATTGCCTGCGATCCGTGGGTGCGTAATAATACAGGAAATACAGGAATACAGTATAGGACAAGCCTTCGGTCCCATCCAACAAGCAACAACGTCGCAGTGGTGGCGGCTTTTACGCCTTACAGTATGTCTTGCCGGTGGTGGTTGTTTGGCTTTTTTTTTGCTTTTTATGTTTTAGGGGTCCCTCGTCTGTTGTTTCTTCTCGAATTAATTAGTGAATTAATTAAATTACCCCGCGCAAACTCACGCCTTGGAGAGTAGAGTAACACACACGCAGAAGAAAGAGGGGCAAGGCAGAGAGAGGAAGAGAAGAGGGAAGAGAGAAGAGAGCAGAGGATAGAGCAGAGGGTAGAGTGAGAGTGAGAGAAAGTGGAGAGAAGGAGGAGAAGACCGTTATCAGCACCACAACCCCCAATTCTCTTGCAGAGTGATCATTGTTATTACATACAACCACTGGTGCCCATTCATTCCACTGGTCATTCCTCCACTATTCACTTCTCGCACTTTCTCACCCTCACTTTCTCACGCACTCTCACTCACCCTTCCATTGCGCCCTTTCGTCATTCCTCCTCTTCTTCTTCTTCCTCCTCCTCCTCTTCCTCTTCTTTTCTCCCCCTCCATTCACCATCTCTCCCCCATTGCGCCTTATCGCATCATATCGGCGGCGCTAGTCCCAATCCATCCAGCACACCCCGAGCGGCCCCCGCACTAGTATATCTTGGGAGGAGGGGGGTTGCTACCTCTTTTTTTCCCCCAAAAGCCAGCAAACCATCTCCTTCTAGAACAGGGCGTTGGTAATTTGCTTCTTTCACTCAAAATTTTTTATTACTCCTCACTTTTTCCACTCCAGCTGCTTCTTTCGCTCATCCCTCCACCCTCTCCCCCAAAGCTCCGACGGGGCTCGAGGGGACCTGGCACGCGGGTGGTGGCTGCTGCAGAGCACTCTATAACAATACGACAAAGCCGACCTGCATGACCACCCTGCCAATTGGCTCGGATCAGCTGCTGCCGACCTGTCTGCTGCTGCTGTTGCTTGTGCTGCTATTACGCCTACAAAACCACCATGAATGCTCAAATCTCCTTTATTGTGAGTTGTTGTTTTTTTGTTTGCGTTTCTTTGCACTCTACTCTCCCCTCACGCCCGAGGATCTCTACATCCTTTTGCCTGCCTTGACTTGTGGAACTCCCCTCCAGCACTTATTGGCGCTGGCTCGTGGATCTACAACCCGACCACCAAAGCTTGTATTTCTCTCTCCTCAGCCTTGCATCTCCATGCAGATGCCAACAGACATGGTGCCCTCGGTTGCTGCCCCGTCTTCCGTCCTGTTGTTGTTGCTGTCCTTCTTCTTCTAGCTCTCGTTCTTCTTGCTCTCTCTCTCTCTCTCTCTTTGTCCGTCTTGTTTATAATCATCTCCGCACCATGGGTGGTCAATACTTGTTGTCGTCGGCCTCGTCCTTCATGTCCTACGAACACGTCTCCAAGGCCATCAACTGGAACAGCACTGACACCAAGTCGCAGGAGGGCCACTTCAGTCTCATCCACATCCCGCTTTCTCTATACCAACCCCTCCTTCAACCCATCCTCCGAGTGCTGTTGCCACAAGGTAATCCTCCTCCGCCGAACCTAGTCGACGACCCCGAAAGCCTCCTCGATCATCTCAGCCTGGACAACCGGCACAGCTTCCTGAACATCAGCGTCACACCCATCGAGTGCTCCGTCGTCTGCAGTACAGCTCTAGCGAAAGATGTCTTCGACAGCGTCCTCAGCGGCCTACCAAAAGAAGAGGCGAAGAAGGTGCAGATCTCGAAGGATACCTACATTGTCTTCTCCGTGAGTAGTGCAGGCATGGAGGCCGGCCAGCGTGTAATGGACCTCACCGCGCCTCTGGCCATGGCCGGAATCCCCATCTTCTTCATCACCACCTACTACACCGACTTCATCCTCGTTCCCAGCAAGGACCGGCACACGGTTGGTCAAGCTCTCCTGGCCCGGGGATTCGAGTTTTCCGAGACAGACTCGGCTTATGTGACACCCACCGACGTCTCTCATTCCCGTGGACCAAGTGCGAGTTCCGAACCGCCGTCCACACCACCGCCCTCCAACGTCGCCGAGCTGCAACTGCGGACATTTTCGCTGCTGAAGAAACGGAACGTCGTGCCATTCGTGGAGCCCGGTCTTCACCTCGTGCAGTGCTCGGGCAAGGAAGTGGTGCACTCTCACGATGAGAACGGCTACGGCTCGAGACAAAACCCTAGCGCTGGCCATGAATCCAACGGCTCACACTCGCATTCCCACTCAAATTCTTATTCTCACTCGCGATGCCACTCGCAGAATTATTGGCTGGATAGCATCGACTCGAAGCTCTATGTAGGACTTATCTCCGCCCTCGTCCTGCAACCGCGCTTCCTCTCCGTGACACTCGCCCAAGACGATGCGCCCTCGCTGCTGGTGGATAAATCTCTGCTCTGGCTCTTCGGAAACTCGATTGCTGGCGACACCGAAGGAGATCTAGTGCCCATCTTCCTCGATTTGGTGGATGTGCCGCTGGAGTCGACTGGTATTGTCTGTGGTGTTGCGGGCAAGCTGGTAGATGATATGAGACTTATGGATCCCGAGGGCTTGTCTCGAGCGACTGAGCTGAGTTATCTTTCGACAGCGAGGGCTGGCGCTGTGATCCTGTCAAGTGAGAGTGCAGACAGGGCGTTAAAGGCGTTGCAGCCTATTGTCCCATGATCCCGATTTATTCGCTATATTATTTTTCTTTTCTTCTAGAAGTTGGATAGGGTTATGTCTCATTGGAATCACAGGCAAGCATAGTGTTTTGGGGAAAGATCTTGCATCTATATATCTCGTGCAGTACGAGATATTCCACATATATTTGGGAATTGGGCATGGTCGACTTTTGGATAAACGGAACAGTGGCCCACAGCCAATAAAGAAATGCATGGTTTTTCATTAAAAAAAGTCTCCCTCTCTTTTATTATGGGGTTGGAAGAGAAGAGTGGGATCATAACGATTACTTTAGGCATTGCATATGGGATTGGAAGGAAGAGGGGATGGCTGGTACTTGGGATGCAGCGAAAGGAGGGGAAAAGTTCCAGACATTTGCTATTATTTGATGTTTTTGTTTTTTTTTTGCAGCGTGCTTCTGCATGGGAAAGGAATCATAGGTCTGGGAGGCTAATCTGTGTTTTTTTGGTTTGGTTCTACTGGTGTAATTATCGAAGAATACGAAGTTGGTATGTACTCACTCCTCAAGAGTCTTGAGTTAAAAATCCACAATCATACTGGTACGACTACATTTTCTGCCGCGATAATTGTCTTCTTTATCTCTACACGCAGACAAAAACTAAACCAAACCAACCTGACACCTCCCCCACACCCCGCACTTTCATATAAAACAGAAGCAACTCAACTTAACTCAATCCACAGCCGTCCCGTCCCGTCCAATAATTATCTCCCCCCYTCCTCTCTCTCTCTCCGCGCAGAATTTATTACCTTCAGTAATTATACCAAGTTTGATTAATCCATCCCTTTATTTTCCTTCTGTTCAATGAGAATATATTAATAGAAAATCCCCTCCTCTCAGATGGATAGATAATAATAAAAGAGAGAGAAAGGAGGGTAGTGATAGGGTGGCGTTTATTTTAGTTGTTCTTAAAAGAGGTTTGTTTTTATTTTAGACTGTCACTAGGGGGAAGGGGTGTGTTTTAGTTCAAATAAAGGGTAAGAAGAAGTAGGGGGTAGATATTATATATAATATTATTAATATATGGTATAGTAGATGTATAGATGTCCTTTTTTTAGTATTATGTTCTTTGTACTGTACNTTTTTAAAAGGAATTGTGTAGCATTAGTAAAATGATAAAATTCTAATACATGCACTACCTACTCATAAGGTAGGCTGGTCTAGCTTTTAGCTGAGGAAAAATGGCTCATTTCTTGGAAATTCTAGATGACTTACATTTTGCTTTTCTGATAATTAGTTACTACTCATACTTTTTTTTTGATAGGCAATGCTCACTTTGCATTTGTACGCTCATAAGAACTGATTGATCACTATTTATTTTCCCCGTTCCTTCAACCAAGGCGGAAGAGTTAGACAGACCGCTTTTTATTTTCCTTGCAATTACTTGAAGTTACATCCTGCAACCTCAATACACACCGACAATTACCATAGCTGTGTAACGAGATTCCGTCTTCCCCGCATCTGACTGCAGAATGCAAGTACTTTAGTCAATAATCCTAATCCAATGCCCCATTTTCTTCACTGTCCATTCTAACAATTGCTTTTGCTTCTGCTTCTTACTTCCGACTCTGACCTCATCAACCAATAACGGACGCCAAGATTCCACAAGCCAATCAGATCAAAAGCCGTTCCATCACCGGCATCATCGNAAAAAAAGGTACCCCAGAAAACCAATAACTGTAAGACGTCATCAACCATCGCCCAAATTTCCCTGCCAGCCGCGTGGACAAATCACCACACACNAAAAAAAAGGATCGAAACGCGCGCACTCACCTCACCTCACACTCACACGCAAGCCAAGCACAAATCACGAAACACCATCACCCAGGCTTAAACAAATGAGCAACAAATGCAAAAATGCATGACATTACCTAAGAAAAATCTGCTCACAAAAGAGAGAGAGGGGGAGCTTTTCGACCAGAATTAGTGGTTCTGGATCTCCCGGCTTCTGCCTTGTGCCCGTTGTAGCCTGACCTCATCCAACCCCATCTTTTTTATTTGCTTGGCCTAGATTTTTCTTGGTGAGGGGCGTGAGGGGGGGGCAATCCAATCAACTCCTTACGATGTTGATTGGTTTCTCTCTATACTATTATGCTCAGTAATGAATGGGAAAAAAGAAATCATATTGAAAATGCTTTCTTTTGGTCAGATATTAGAAGTAGAGCTGTGAGTGTATATATAAGGGGATATAAGTTGACTGATTGGGTGATTATTGCTGCGGCTGGCGACGATGCTCTGTCTGAGCACGTTGAGTAATAGTTGGCCAAGGGAACAAGGCAAAAGGCGAGATCAACGTGTGACATAAGTCGAAGACACAACTTGAATGGACCGTTTTTGCCAGGAGGGTCCTACGTCAAGCGCGGAGCTTCCTTGGTTTGTTTGGTTCTCGTGTGAGAGAGTTCCTTATTATTATGTCAATGCTCTTCTTCTGCAGAACGGATATTATGCTTCTGCATTTATCTTTCCTCTTTTCTTTTTCAATCTTCTGATTCTTTACAATTATCTATTGTCTTCCTTTCCATACACACTCTACATCTTCTTTTTACAACTACTTCCGAAATCCCATCCTTCATCACATCGTCATCTCGGCTTGACACTACGTCACCTGATCTTGTATCCAAACATCTGCCGCCATGATTCTAGATCCAGTTGACGCGTTCAAGAAGACCTCGCTTCTTCCTACCCCGACGGCAACCCCATCTCCTACCCCCTTGGTTAGTATCTTCTCAGTGTAATCGAATACATCATGCAAGAAAGCGTCACTAACTGTTGTAGCCAACTATTGTTCCAACTCCCCCAATCTTCGAAAAGATAGCTGGGGAAGGCATTAGAACATTATGGGTGAGTACTGACGCATGCCTGCACTTCCTTTGCTGAGATCCATTCATTAATCTTTGCTAAGGTGACCTTTGCTATTATGCTATTATGCACGATTATCTTCGTATTCCTATCATGGCGAGTTCCAGTGGTATGTCCCAATTACCCATGTTTCCATTCCCAATCCCGTCTCTAATACTGCTCTCTTAGCAAAAACGTCTCTTCCATGTCCTGGTCACTTTCATGTCTGTCCTCGCCACCATTTCTTACTTTGCCATGGCAACTGGTGATGGAAGTACCTACATACACTCAAGACATACCGTGTACCACAAGCATACAGGTGGAGTGACAAAAGAGCACATCTTCCGTCAAGTCTTCTGGGCACACTATGTGCAATGGGCTCTAACAACGCCGATCCTGATCCTCAATCTGGCCTTCCTTGCCGGTCTTAACGGTGCCAGCATCATCGTTGCCGTCTTCTCCAACCTGTCCATGGTTCTCCTCGGTCTCTTCAGCGCCTACACCCGCCGCAGCGCACCAAAATGGGGCTACTTCACTATGGCCATCATCGCCTACATCTTCATCCTCTACCAATTCGTCTTACCAGCTCGTCGCGCAGTCCTCGCGCGTGACAATGTCACGACCAAGATCTACGCCTCTCTCGGCGTCTTTGCTTTCATCCTTTGGACTCTGTATCCCATCCTGTGGGCTCTTGGTGATGGAGCTGGAAGATGGGACGTCGATACGGGAGTTATTGCCTTTGCTGTGCTCGATATACTAGCCGTGCCGGTATTCGGCTTCTGGTTAATCCTGAAGCATGCTGGTCGCGATGTTGCCACTGTTGATGGGTTCTGGAGCAATGGATTGTCCAGTGAGGGAGGTATTAGGATTGGGGATAGTGATGCTTGATTAAGCACGTGAAAATGTCAAAAAAGGGGAGGCACTAGGCAGGAAAGATTGGGACTGTGTTCGAGAATCATACTGATGGACTCCAGTGTTTTATGGGAATGAAAGGGGGGTGGGTATATTTTAAGGATAAGGGCATTCTACTGGCGTTTTAGCGGTGGTAAGAAAATGGAAATTGGCCCAAAAATTGCTAATGTAGGAGGAGGGTAATGGAAAATTACGAAGATTATATAACTAGTCAGTCCTTTTAGTCCTTTTAAAAGGCTTAATGATTGAAATGGGATAACTCTTCACTCTTGACTCTTGAATCTCCTTTTACTCTTACCATCCTTGGGAACTTTGACATATTTCTTTTACTAGCAAAATACCCCTACCCCATTCACTAATATAAGAAAAAAAACATTNAAACAAAGAGGGAGTTATAAGACCAAGACAACCAATGAAATCAAAGGAAAGAAATAACTCTTCTACCACCATTTCAAAGAGGGAATAATACTGCATTCTACAAAATACAATCCATCATTTAAACTCCGAGCCCACGTATACTACAGTACAGTACAGCACGCTACGTCAGCATCAATCAATAATCCCAATCCACGCATATCATGATGAAACAAACAAAGCTTGCTGCGAAGCTGCGTGCCGTGCTGTGGTTGGATCTTAGAGAGTGGGTTTTTAATGCGGTTGCTGATTACGCGTCGTAGGGGATGGGGATGGGTGGATTAATTGGTTTGGGGGGTGCATTGTATTTGATGGGGCGTTGCTGCTACTTGCTGCTGCTGCTGCTGCCGCTGTTGCCTTTGGGGCGGAAATACTCCGTCTGCAATGAACGTATGTATGCATCTTTGGGAATTTTTGGCCCCGGGGGGGGGGTTGATTTGGGGTGTGTATTTGGATGGGTGTTTTACTGGAATTACAGGGGGGGTTTAATTAAATCTGGGGAGAAAATATGAATTCGGATGTTCATTATTTGAATAGNATTTTTTTAAGTGAATAATTGGTTAAGATAGAATGGCTTTCACTTAAAAGAAATTGTTTTGGGTATAATAAAATTTCAGAGTATTATTTTTAAACTATTGCGGGTGGCTGGGAAAGTAAGTATGTGAACATTGGACTCAATAGCTGTTGGCATCTCCAGTGTCAGGCATCCTTATGATCTTCATACGGCCAAATCTTCTCAGCAAGTTCTTTCTCCTTTTCATCATCTGCACTCCCAACAAAATGTGCTCTCATCCGCTTCATTTCGGCTTGCACTTCAGCAAACCGTCCAACTTCGATGCATCCACCCCGGGTACGCCCCAGTTGTCTTGAAAATAGGCTAAAAAGGTGCTAACGTAGGTTTCTAATTTTAGCTCTCTCTTCTAGCCCGATTTATTATCGGAATTAGGTCTTCTGAACTTCAGTATAACACCAGCGCAAAACGCTATTGTGCTATGTCCTTCCTGTCACAGAATGTTTGATCATACCATGGATCCATTCTTCATTTTCGTACCAGCAGACCTGTCGTACTTTATTTCTTTTGGAGGAACAGGACTTTCAAAAGCGAAGTGATTTAGCCAAAGCAGGAAAATCACAAGCAAGAACTTGTCCGGATAGTGAAACTTACAGATTGCATCAGCTAGAACAGGGCTTGATTCCAGCAGACGCAATTGGAGGGCTATATCGAAGATTTATGTTTGCAAAGATATCTTCCGAGATCGATTACTCTACTTTAGCAAGTTCTTCGCCGTGGGTAGGATCCCTATGGCATGTATCAGAAGAGCTTTCCTAGGTCTGGGTAGTCTACGCAAACTAATGCCCTGTGATGTTTACGATAATCTTCTGAAATTACAAGCATTATATCTTCGAGATCCGCTTAAGATATCTGACGAGAGCAAGAACATTGAGAGCAAAAACATTGCACAAGTTACTTCAGCTGATGGCAAAAGAGCTTATGATGATGAAGGGACTCTCGAGACTTAACACCTGTACGCGGTGAGGGCTACGAACCTACAGTATAATCTGTAGAGCCAAGATTGAGTCATATATTGTGCAACCAACCATATCTTCATCAACTCAACGTGTTACAAGTTAAAATCGACCTTTTCAAGCCTCCAGAAGCATACAGACAGACAACGACAGCATCAGGAAGTAGTGCACCCTGGATGTTGCACCCATATGATAGAACATGGATTTGGCTTGCTCATTTTCTTGCCCGACAATAGTTTACGGCTTCAAAGACTCGATCACAATTATATAATACGATAAATTGGTGTTTAACATTCAATTCATGCATTTTTGACGCGTTGAAAATGTGTTAAAAACACGTCAACATATCAACAAACATTTTCATGACCGAAAAACAGCTACCTTAAAAATAGACATCAAAATGAGGGATAGACCCACTGGAGAGCAAAAGTCGCAATTGATAGTACAATACAAGGAGATGGTGGACTAGACTACAGAGTGATGGGTGTATGGGAATTTGGGTAGCTCGGGTTCAGGCTTTTTACCTTCTTCTACACGCAGTTGTACTGAAGTATCGAATGTTGATTTTGTTGAGCATATGGGAACCCGCTAACATAGTCTGCATTATAATAAAGGAAACTGGGCTTTAGGTCCAGGGATGTCAAGCTCAGAAGCAATAAGACGTTATCAGGGGCTCTTCTCTTGCATGGACGAGTAGAATTACCTCTGGAAGTAGTACAAGCCGTTCGTAAGTCTCCCTAAAGCCGCTCGTGAGCATGGAATGAAAGAATGACAAGCATGCGCAGAGCCGTCGCTAATCGAGATAAAAGGGTGTTTGCCATCCCCAACTAGAACGGTAATTGAGGTGTTATGGTCGGCCATAGCGAGGTCTGAGGCGATCTATCACTGGAACTTAGGAGACCATAGCTAGTGACTTCTTATACACTGAGGAGGCCATTATTGTCTCTCTCTGCTCCTCAGGCAGCGTTAAGCCGTCGAAAGCCACAGACGACCACTCAGCCACTGCCAATTCAACTGTACCGGCCCGCCGCTCGGCGCTAGTGGTCTTACCCCACAGCTTGTCTTTTGAGGCTGAACCTTGGCACCGTGGGACAGCAAATGAGGAGGTGTTCGTCTCTTATATCGATATTTAAATAATTATGTTCTTCAACCGAAATACGATTTTGTACAAATATTGAGATATTTATACGTTTTAAAATTGAGATATTTCGTTTTATGACTCACAGGGCGAAACCTGAACCTCAACCCCCCTTCCAGAACCCGTACACCACCTAGTATATCTACAAGCAAAATTCACAACTCTTGTTGAAGTCTCAGAAGCCAGAGACACTACAAGTGATATTTGAAAAAGACATTGTAGTCTCCTTTCTCTGGCTCATCTTCCAATGGCACCCCGGAATCCTGTGCTTCTCGAATCCGGCGCTCACGCCTTTTGTTCACGATATGCATCCCAGTCATGTTGCAGAGGACCATGATGACAGCAAGTGCGGCTAGTGACATACAGATAGATATGCCTGGGATGTAACGAGGAGCAGTGGCAGTAGTATAAAACTGACCTGAAGCGACACCGCCAGTATTGCCAAAGGTCAAGGTGAGGCCAACCATTGAGGCGCGCTATAATTGATTGTAAGTGGGTTTTCTAAGAACACATTTTATGCAGAGATATAAAAGATGAGAAATAAGAAAGTATAGGGCTAACCTTGTAGTAATTAGCGACATTGTCGTTAATCCACATGATATTGAGTGCTGGCGTCGGATAGATTCCCATGATAACAACTAAGTATTATACGTTAGATGCTGAAGGCTAATGCAAGATAGAAGCTGGAGTCTTACTGAAGCACGCAAAGTATCGTACGGCATCACTCTCCACCCCTATAAAAATAGCATAGCCTATGACCAGGCAAAGAACAGAAAGTATAATCCAAGGCCCTCGCTTTGCTGTTCTGTCCGACATGTATGCCACGAGTAGAAACCAGACAAGACCCCACATATAGACCGGAACGGTAAGGAGGTTGGAGTGGACGGTGGTGTTACCTAGTCCTTTTAAAATGTTTGGAAGGAAAGTGGTGAACCCACTCACTGAGCAGTCTATCGAGAACTGATACACCCAGAACAAGTACCATTTTGGGTCTTTGACAGCCTTCATGATCTCGGTCCAGGAAAATTCATCATCGATACCCCAGTGTGGATTATTCTCGTAGCGGACCTTCATCATAGCCTTCTCCTCCGGAGTCAGAAACCACGCCTCTAAAGGCTTGTTGGGAAAGCAGAAAAAGAAGAGAGGTACTAATAGCAAAGTCATGAGGCCCTCTACGACAAATAGCCAACGCCATCCAGCGAAGTGGGTTCCCTTGATGCTCAACAGACCGTATGCTAAAAGACCACCAAACGCACTGGCAAGGGCGCTGAATGCGTATATAATTGATGATCGCTTACCACGCTCAGATCTTTTGTAGAGTCCACCGATATAGATATTAATGCACGGAATGAGACCTGCTTCGAAAGCACCAACCAACATACGGCAAGCATATAAGCCGCCAGCGTTTTGCACGAAAGCTGTGCACAAAGTCGACACACCCCAAGCGAAAGCGCAAAACGTGAGAAGATACCTAGGGCCAACGGCTTTAAGAAGAATGGCTACTGGGAACTCGAAAGGAACGTATGTGACCCAAAAGAGACTACTGGCCGTCCTTTACAGAGCAAAACCCTTGCGTCAGTTGATAGAACCCCTCAAAGATGTTCTAGAGTTGCATACCCAAATTGATTTCCGACAAGCTTAAGGTCTTGAGGCATTCCACCGGTATTTGCGTTTCCAAGGTTGCTCCTAGAGGAAAGATTCTCAGCAAAAAATCAAGTGGAGTTGGAGGATGGCCTACCTGTCGAGATTGGACGTCATATAAAAGCAGCCCATCAGACCGACCGCAAAAATCTACACATGTGTAAGTCCAAGTTGGTCTTTATTTTCCGTGGTCTAACTGGAGGGAGGTAAAGAGATGGCGTCCTTACGTCGAACTTCATCATCATCCAGGCCTCGGATTTTTTGTCCACGTATACCAATGATTCGCCTTCAACAGCTGGTATAACAATCTCTCTTGCGGCGACCTTTGATGATGGGATACCACCCTTCTGGTCTTCCATGGCGATGTTGTTAGCCATCTTGGTATGTGGAAGAAGAAAATTTGAAGAACGGAGAGTGTGCCAGAGTCAGCGGTCTTTTTTTACAACAACATAGAACGTCTTTACTGTATTATATACAGGGAATGTGGTATTAAAATTATCATTATCTTCTATGGTATGCGAGGATCTAGTTTAATCTCTTGTCTTGATATCAGAGTAGAGTCCTTATCTCCAGAGTCGAGAACAACAATGAACGGTAAGCACACACTAGTCTTTTGCCTAATTGTTAGCGTGTTCCCTCTACTTGGTTCCCATAGATAAGGTGGTTGGGAAAGAGTTTCTCTGGGGTCTCCAGACGCTATCTCTAGTTTTGACCGCAAGCTGATCGTATCCCCTGAGAAGGGGCGACATAAATCTCATCAACCGGATGTTATGAGCCGAAGTGGCCTGTACCTTGTTCAAGCTGAATACGGAAAGATCGGAGATCCACGACTGCTTCTGAGAATTGCAAAGGTGGGATGGCATCAAGCCAATTAAGGTGGACAATGCATGGATGAGGCAAGGTAGTTTTTAAGCTAATGTCGTCGTGTTATCGCTGTAGATCCTGCCGACCTTAGACCACAGCTTACCTGATCATCCTTATTGATTATACATTTCAATGGATCTAGCCTTTGAACGAGTCGTTCTAGACGTTCCAGAAGTCTCCTGATACTCTGCCTGCTTAAAAATAGTTACTACGTCGAATGTGGACGTCTATCTCATGAATGGGGTCTTTTCCTAATTAAGTACAGATGATTATTCAGATTCCACAACTCAGCAGATACATTCCCCAGATCCAGCCTACGGCATTGGTTGCTCTCTACGCATTCCAGACTGATACCATTTACATATGGGAAGTCCAGAAGGGTCCTTCAATAATTCGGTTTGACCTTACCTATTCTATTGATCGCCGACTACGGTGTTTAGCGTAAGCTAAGTCAACCACCATGCACCTGTCCAATTTTATCTCATTACCATCCATCCTTAACCGTGAATAACTTTACAATAATTCGTTTAAATGAATTCTAAATTGAAATATCATCTCCTTTTACTGTACAATTACTCTGGTTTTAGTCCTAATCCCTATAAAAACAAAGGGTATTATAAGTCCAAAAATTCCTAATTCAGTATAATCAAAAGGTCTTTACGAGCCTTGTTTAATCCTTGTTTTTTATTCTTAGAAAAGGGAAATCTTTAAAGAAAGAATAATTTAAGTAAGGATAAAATGCTTTCAATTACCTATCTAATCATACCAAAAAAAAAACCGCCAATGTCCGTCCATTCGAGCTTGTGCAAAGCTAGGGTGCGCCAAAAGCCATGGTGGTTGACTTAAGCTTTGACTATTCTCAACCACACCCTATAGCTACCGTGTCTGATTCGCTGGTATCCTGGGACGCTAAATAGGGTAGGTTAGGCGGGTGCGGTTGGAAAAGGGCAAGACAGATATACTAGCGTCGCTAAACGACTACACATACAAAAAAGTGTGATCTCATTTGCTCAAACCCTTATAATAATCCTTGTACTGTGGGGATTTCTCTTTTATGAATATTACCCAAATTGGTCCTTGTAGACCTTGTTCAGAAGCTCACAATCTACCGGTAAGTACTGTAGTCAGAATCCTACTCGGAATCCCAGTTTTGACCCTTGCAGATGTGAAATATTTAAGGTGGGGAAGAACTAGTACTTAGTCGTGTTAGTGTCTGTCTTGCCCTTCCAACCGTACCCCACCCATGTTTGGCGGCCAAGGGGGGCTGGAAGCTTATCTACATGCATCTACTCCACAATCGAAGAGCATTCATTATGATCTTAAGTCCACCAGTTACAGTGCCAGTTGAATCTTCTTTAAATCCAATACTAGATGTACTGGAACGCCTCAAAATTTAGGGAGACATTTTCATCGAGGAATTGGGCTTCTTAGTGGCAGAAAGAGTATATATTCTTTTCGTAAGATACAGTACCGACATTTCGGGCAGATGATCGTCACTGATAACGCCAACTTAGCGTGTACACTGTTATCTTGAAGTGTTGGTGGCACAGTGAAAAAATGGAGGATTCGAAATTAAAATGGGGGTTTGGGCCGAATCAAAAACCTTTGGACGCATTCGTGTTTAAACGTGGTCATGATCTCCGTGACCGGAGTGGTAGAGAAAATATAGTCAGGACATAGCAGTTTGAATCGGCTTCTGGGGTACAGTGCCGTAGTACGTACGTAGTCTCGAACCACCCTTATCTATTCAAAATTTACTCTTAGGCCTGAACCAGTTAGGGGAGGGGTTTGGCCTCGGGAATAATAAATTCGATAGTCGGTACAAACTCTTTGATTCTTACGGCTAGGCCAAGTACTACCCCGAGTCTCGTCCAGTAAGGTGTTAGGTCTGTATTCCTGGGGTATTAAAGCTATGATCTCACGATCTGCTTGAAAGCTGGTGAACATTGCTTCCTTTTTTATGTATCTGCTGTCACTGCTACTTCATATTATCCCAATTCATACTGTGTCAAAGTTTTCCTGATCCACCTTGCATAACATCGGCAAGAAGCATGAAAAACGATCTTGCCAAACCCAGGATGCTTGTTGACAAGTGCATTACTTTCGAATGTGGTGATCGAAGATATGCCGCGTGGGAAGGGAACACTGTAAGTACCTAAGTCGGCATTGAGAATAAACCATTGAAATAAGCTTTAGGATACGTTGGTCAACGGATTTGAGGATAACTGTCTTGTGACTATTATCAGTGCTTCTGATACCGAGCCGATTACTGCCCAATGGCTTCAAAGTTGCGTGGAGAATTGGTTACAGACAGATGATGTTTTCACGTCCGAATTTCTGGGTGGAGTATTGCTTGAGGTTAATGAGACAGAAGGGACATTCCTTCCAGCTGATGTTCAAGCATTGTTTGAGAAGTGGGGAACTTCATCTCATGCTTTCATCAAGAGAGGCGCAAATAGAAAGCAGGGCGTTTATATTGTCGACAAGGGCTACCTACGTGAGGTTCTTCGGCTGCACAATGATACTCATAATGTTTACATTTCATCGATGAGACGCACCTCAGAAGGACGGTATGTAATGATCTTAAGCTATCCCCAACGATCACATCATTGACGTTTCTGCCATTAGCTTGGTCCCGTTGGGCCTAGGTGCTTCACCTTTCAACGAAGGATGTGTTGCGGTCCATTCCAGAATACGCATCAATGAAAACCCGATATTCCAGAAACTCGGCGCTCGTGTTGCTATCAAAGATCAATTTGAGATCGAAGGCTTTCGGAATTCAATAGGCAGCCGTGCCTGGCGTCGTCTGTATCCGGCTGCAACAAAAACTGCACCAGCCGTGCAGCGGTTGATTGATCAAGGAGCCGAAATAACTGGATACACGCAAATGTGTGCTTATCATCAATATTATGAGCCCACTATGTGTATTGACTTTCAAACTCCATGGAATGCCCGTGCCGATGGATATCAATCACCTGCTGGAGGTAGTAGTGGTCAAGGAGCGGCAATGGCAGCTTATGATTGGGTTGACTTTGCTATTGGAAGTGATAGTGAGTATTTTGAACATGAAGCACCAATTTGTTAGATATTAGCTGATAATTTAATAGCGACTGTTAGTGCGCGAATGCCGGCTCAATGTAATGGCTGTTTTGCCATTCGTCCCACTTGGGGAGCTGTCTCGAACGAAGGGACTTGGAAGTCAAACCAGTTAGGCCCTACATATACCGTATAAGCAGATATGAGCCAATACTAACTGCATTAGCTGGTTTGACACATCTGCCTTGTTCGGCCGAGATATTTCCAAGTTTCCTGATTTTATAGAACTTTGGTATGGAGATAAACTCCCTGTAAAACAAGAGCCTCCCGTTCGTCAAAACTCCCTTCAAGAACTATTTACAAAATGTCTGATACAAATATACAGAAAGTTACCCAAATATACTGTCTAGCAGAATCATTACCCACCGCGAACACTCAACAAATCGAAATTCTCCGTAAATGTGTTGAAGAGATTGAATCCTGTTTCGGAGTCTCAGTCCAATGGATATCATTGAACCAGCTCTGGGCAGAAAATCCACCAAAGGAAGCAGGGAAGCTAACATTAGCCGAGTTTGTTGGAGAAGAGGTTATAATTCTGCTCTATACATCAAGTTTCTCTCTAACAAGATCATAGACCAAACGGCATACATGGGCCTTCGCAGACTGGACTCAATCCTTCAAACCTTTCCGTGAGCAATACATTGAGAAGTTCAGCGAAGAACCATTTTGGCCTCCGCCCCTTGGCATTGACAGATGGTATGTGTTATAGTATTGTCGTTTGATTCCTCTCATTCATACTTTCCACTCTGTCAAAATTTTGCCTGTTCCTCAGTTCAACTCACTAATCAATAACAGGGCTGGTGCCAATGGCGTAACTATATCACAGCACGAGCAAGGATTAAACTACGTCGATATCTATAGACAATGGTTACGGTCCACAATTTTTGACAGAGAAGGCCAGATCGTTGTCATGCCTATTAGGAATGTGCAGCCTAATTATCGAGATACTTGGGAAGTGTTAGTTTCAATTCATTATTCTCTAAGCTAACGTAAGAAGTTCAAGGAATCATATGTTAACGGATTGTGCAAATTAGTCCGCGTGGAGGCAGTGAGAACCTTTATGAACCTCAAATGCTTTCACCCGTCATGGGGACGCCAGAAATCGTTGTACCAGGTAAGTAGTAAATGAGAAGTCTTTTAGCAAAAGCGTCAACTGATTTTGAATCACTATCTAGTCGGTGAGATACCATACATCTCACGAATCAGCAAGAATGAAGAATATCTACCTGTATGTGTGTCGATCATGGGTGCTCGGGGTGGGTTCAATCCTTCATCTATTGTGGTTTTCAACTTCGTCTGCATGATATGAACTTTTTAACTGACTCCCTCATGAAAAAAACAGGTTCCGATAAGCAATTGGCACAGACAATAGAGACATGGTTGAAACATGCTAAAAGACCAACCAGCGTTTTGACGGGGAAGAGGATGTTTTGTTAGATTCGACTGAAAGACATTGTCTGTTAGGCCTAGGACTGATTGGGGACCTTGCTGAGACCTTTTATTCATAAACTAATCGACAGCTTAATGCACGGTTCCCGTACCGGAAACTATAATTTTCTAACCAGGCCTGGTAATCCTGCGGGCCTGACAGATATAGAATGTTTGAATAAATGTTTTCAGTCAACCAAAGCAACATCAGGCCAAGGACATAAAAAAGAAACCTTGAATCCCGGAACGGAGAAGTATCTGTCAGGTTTTACTAGACATAGTCGATTTAAATTTTTCAAATGACAGCATCAATACATATAGTATAGCTACTAGTATCTTAAGCCTTTTAAAGTAGTAAATATGAAAATGTCATAAAAAGCTAGGCCCAAGTAAATGAACAGAAATATTAGGTCGATCATCGCTCAAACCAGGCGATGCATAGCCTCTTTGCCCTCAAACCAGTGTTCCACGTTTTCTGCTGTCTCAGCGTACCAAGTATTCATCAATCTCTCATCAACGTATCCCACATGTGGCGTTGTAAGGAGGCAAGAGCGCCAATCTTGACCCCAGTAGTTACCTCGCGTCCACGGACTACTTAGAGGTAACAGTTCGATCTCGAAAACGTTCGTTGCAGCCCCCCTTATTCTCTCATCCTCCAGCGCGTCGACGAGCTCGGCCTGATCAAGAGCGAGACGCGTTAACAAGCAGGGCGGAGGGCTTCATAAGCCGCAGCTCCTTTGCGCCAACGATGCCCCGTGAGCGCTCGCTGAGCACGTAGTGTATACTCACGACATCAGCTCTGCAGAATATGCAAGATAAAGCTTTATTGAGTTTATTTGCATTATGTGACAAGTGCTCCTCACTGAGAGCGTGAGTGCATTTAGCCGAGAAGTAGAAGGTTCCTGGAACAGTTATCTGAAGTCATCTGTTTCACGTTGTAAGATACAGTAACCTGCATCCACAATGGAGGCGCTCAAAAGCTTAGTTTTACTTTGATTTTTTAATAAAGACTATAAAATAAAACTCATAAATAACGTTTTATGTTCAGCATCGCGGAGTCATGGTGAACCTATTTGGCCATTTTAATCTGTAAGTTATCCGTGATTCATACCGTGTGAGAAACTGTCCATCTTGATTAACCTGCAACCAGGCCACATGATTTCCTCACTAGCTTCCTCAAATCACAGTTCACTCCCCTTCCATATCCTACTACCGATTTCAGTAGCCAGACTGTTATAATTACTGGAGCAAACACAGGCCTTGGACTCGAAGCCGCGCGTCACTTTGTCCGTCTCAATGCAGCTCGAGTGATTCTAGGATGCCGCAGTCTTGCAAAGGGCGAGAACGCCAAGAAAGAGATCGAAGAGAGCACCAAGAGAGAGAACGTAGTAGAAGTATGGCAAGTTGATCTTGGATCTTTTGAGAGCGTCAAAAAATTTTGCGCCCAGGTCAATACGTTGGACCGTCTAGACGTCGTGGTTGAAAATGCTGGCATTGCAACCCCTGTATTTGAGAAGTTGGAAGGATATGAATCTACGATTACGGTCAATGTCATTTCTACATTCTTGATGGCTCTGTTGCTGCTTCCTAAGTTAAGAGAACAAGGCTTAAAATTGGGCAAGATTCCACATCTTGTGATTGTTGCGTCCGACGCTCATAATCAGGTGCGTTTCACATGGAATTTCTCCGAGGGTGTTCTTTTATGGTAACATACAATAGGCAACATTCAAGGAACAATCAGCTCCTTCGATATTTGAGACCTTCCGTAGTCCGTCAAAGACTCAGGGAGACCGCTATAATGTCTCAAAACTCTTCGATATCTTTGCAGTGCGTGAGCTAGGTCCTGCTATGGACTCATCCGGAAAGCCCAAAGTTATCTTAAATACGCTTACCCCAGGGTTCTGCTATTCGGAATTGATGCGGCATGCAAAGTTTCCATTGAACTTGTTAGGATGGGTGGGTAAATTGCTTATTGGTCGTAGCACGGAGGTTGGAAGTAGAACGTTCTTGGCTGCTGCCGTTGCTGGTCAGGAGAGCCATGGTGCTTATATGACGGACTGTAAGGTTAGTGAGCCTAGCAGGTGGGTGAGGAGTGAGAAGGGAGAGAAGGCGCAGAAGAAGGTCTATAAGGAACTCCTGGGTGTTCTGGAGGGCATTGAGCCAGGGATTACACAAAACATTTGAGAAATTTGGAATAAAATGCTTGACAAATTATATATATATATATATATACACAGTATATACAAATTGGAGTTATTTATTTATTCAAGGATGATCAGGTTCAGGAATACAATAATGGAACGCAGTCATTTGTGCCGAGTCAAGCTGCGGTTTGACGGACCAGTGCCGAAACTCGGAACACGGTTGTAAAGCGCGGTCATTTTGATATCCACAATTGATAACTAGAATCCTCCGTCCATGTACAATTGGCAACGTATCGACCTATTAAAGAAAGTAATTCGTGAATAGGAATAAAAAAGATTAGGATCACCTAGTGGTTAAGCCATCTTTTCATCCATATTTCCCCTCCTTTAGCAATGACGTCCAGTGGCCGAGATCCAACCTCGGCAATAATACCTACCCCCCTGCGACATTAGATTCCGGTTGATAATATATATATCAACTATTTGGTTGTAGAATAGTGATGAATATTATATTTAGTTTCTCGATCAAATTAATTAATAAACAGTTAACATGCCATCTGCTCCATCACTTACAGGAATTCGAGTTCTAGAATTCGCAGGCCTTGCACCTGGTAAGCACCGCCAGAAGCGCATAAGATCAAAAAGTACTAACAAGGATTGCTACCAAAAAAGGCCCGTTTGCAGGCCTCTTGCTAACTGATAATGGAGCCTCTGTCCTACGAATAGATCGCGCAATTCCAAATGTTACATATACGAACAATAAGCCGCCACCAACTGGCGACCTACTTACAAGGCACAAACGCTCTGTCGCTGTGGACCTCAAGTCTACTGGAGGCGTAGACTTCATAAAGTCGCTTGCTCCCCACGTGGATGTAATCATTGATCCTTTTCGACCTGGTGTGCTAGAGAAATTGGGCCTAGGTCCAGATGTCCTTCTCAAGATTAATCCCAGGCTGATATATGGCCGTATGACGGGGTTTAGAAGAGATGGAAAATATAAAGAAATGGCTGGCCATGATATCAATTACATAGCTGTTTCGGGAGCTCTAGCCCTGCTTGGTGGTAAGGGAGAGAAGCCTCTTCCGCCAGCTAATATCCTCGGCGATTTTGCGGGTGGTGGTGCTGTATTGTTTCAGGGCATACTGTTGGCTTTGCTGGCTAGAGAGAGAGATGGTAAGGGCCAAGTTGTGGAGGCCAATATGGTTGATGGGAGCGCGTATCTTGCAACGTTGCCGAGGCTGTTATTGAAAACTCCGAGCTGGTCACAGCCAAGAGGGGAGAATCTTCTTGATGGTGGATGTCCTTACTATGATACCTACGAGACCAAAGATGGGAAGTATATGGCCGTAGGTGCTTTGGAACCACAGTTCTTTGCAGAGCTGTTGAAAGGGCTGGGACTTGCTGGCCAAGGAATTGAGAAGACAAGGATGCAGAGGGAGACCTGGCCGGACTTGAAGGGCAAATTTGAGAAAATATTCAAATCAAAGACGAGATCTGAGTGGGAAGCTGTCTTCGATAAGACAGATGCTTGCTGTACACCTGTTCTTGACTACCGGGAGCTGGAGAGCGATCCTACTAGGGAAGGTGATCAAAGACCTTCCGTAACGTTGCGAGAAACTCCAAGTTTGGCCTTAAAGAAAGGATCCGTGGACAGAGATCCATCAACTGGCCAAGGAAACGGTGTTGAAGGAGAGGGCTATACTGGTAGCCCTCTCCTTGCTGGGTATGGAGAAGAAAGGTTAACAGAATGGTTGGGATGGAAGCGTGGAAAGGAGTACGTCGTGGAAAATGGTGGTCTGGTCACGAAACAGTCCTCGAAATTATGATTTACTATTATTCTTATGGCTACCTTTTTGGCGGCGCTTCGTTACAAACCCATCGTCCAACGTTCAGATGAAGATTCCCAAGAACTATAATAGAAAAGGACTCGACACTTCAGTAGGAAATTCTGACCTAGTTTGTCTTCTCATAATCCACACCAATTAACAGAATCCATCTCGCTATCCAATCGGCATTCTCAACCGCAATACCAGGGCTGTTTGACGGACTGTTTGAAAATCTGTTCTGACATCAGTTAGAGAATAAGGATTGGTTAGACATGAAACATTACGAACCGTACTATCCTAGACATCCGTCAAGGGTAATACCATGAATTGAAGGGCTGGATGGTGGGTTCGGGGGAGGAGACGGGGAATCACTCCTAGACATCTCGACAAGAATAGTTCTGAAAACTCGGAGTACGTAGATCGAATCCGCCAGAAAAGTTATTTCTGGTTCTGTTGGATCTCCTAAAAACTAGCTTTCTCCTAGGATATCCTGGTATGCTGAATGAGATAGGTGTGCTAGAGACCTTGCAAATTATTAGCACAACCCTAGTCATAAAGGGGGTTGAATAATACCCTAGAAAGTATTGTACCTCAAAGACTACCTGATTCCTTACTCTTTTCTTACGATTCTCAAAACTGTCCTTAAAGAGCTACAGTCCATTATACCCCCCCTTATATATACTATTTCCATCCCCATCCGTAAGCCTTATTTCTAATAATGGCATGCCCAGTCTCCTTTATCCCCTATATTAATGGCAAAGATGGATAAATTTCAACACTCTATAATAAAGCAAACTCCCGGGATCACTGCATAAACACGGTGAAGAGCCTGATCCAGCGCGTGGGGAAGCAAGAACCCGTCCGGAAGCCGTCTCGACACGTCACTGTAGAACTTTGAGGGTCTAGTCATTACTATTTATTATTCTTTTGATATATTGTGGAGCTTTGGTTTTGGTATGCTTAGTCGGGAGCCAGCATAATGGCATAGTGGGAATCAGCAAGGGGATTCCCTGGCTATATTGATCTAGGTTGGCGGAATTGAATATAGCTTGCCACGTAAGAGTTTTAAGATTTGGATTTACAGGGCGAGAGATTTTATTGAGGCGGATAGTGCTACTCTATGTTAGCAGTAGCGTATGAAATGGAACTATTGTTGTTCAGGATATGTTTCCTAGAATGAGTGGTTACAATGGAGCCACACAATTTCAGGGAATTTTAAACATCCCTAACGGTGAATAGGTTGTAGTCTAGAGAGTTGGGGGATGAATTATACCTTTATGTGCTATCTAGTGAATCTGGACAGAGACAGGAAGGAAGAAATGGATAATAACAGAATCATATAGCAACACAAGCCTCGCCATCGCGACCAGTTCGCCTCATACCCACGCCCAAAAGCATTGTGAACTCGCAGTCTACCATACCATGCCCACCTCCAATAAATTTAATCCACGTTATCATCCACTGCAGCTTCTTTCGAAAGAGGTATCATAGTCATGAAGAGACATTGCTGCAGAGGAAAGTATTCTACGGACCACTGAATTAGGTCTGGTAGAGAGTAATCCGCCGCAGCATTTAAGTTGGGGTCTTTGCTATCTAAAGGGGTTTTGCCTTTGATGATTAGTCATTGAGCGTCTTACTGCACTTGACTGACAATCTCGCTGGCACGACTGAGAGATTCCACCATTTGTTGGCACTCCTTTCTTCGGCGGACGGTATAGTCACTCTCCTTCAACAGTTCATCTAAAGTATCAGTTCTATACATGTTCTCCAATAGCTCTCGTTGCATCTCTTCCTTAGTAAATCTACGCATCTTAGTTAGGCAATGAAGCAGCGATGAAAAGATAAGACGAGCTTACTGGACGAGGTTGAGCATAATAGCTTTAGGCACCATATCGATCATTGTTCGCTTGACAATGTTATAGTATGAGTTGATAAGAAGTTCTGTAACTCGTTAGATGGCTTATATATCGGAAATTTGGAAGAGCTATACTCACTAATAACCTCCACTTCAACACTCTCCCTCTCTGAGAGAGTACCAGAAGCCCTCAGCGTTGGTGGTGGCGCCTCCATAGCAGCCATTCTCTTCTTGTTCTTAGATGCAAAGAAACTACCGAAGAAGCCACCGTTGGCTTCATTGCTCGAGGCATCCATTGTGGGGCTGGCGGTTCGCGCTGGAGGTGCTCCAGGTATAGGTTTGCCGGTTTTAGGATCAACTTGTACAGGTTTCGCTTGTATATGACGTTCGTTGACAAGAGCCATAGCCTGAAATATAATTTAGAACATGAAAATCAGAAATATTAAAATTAAAACTTACACGATGACCACTTAAGAAGTCTGGATGGCCGGTGTTAACATAACAAGACTCCATGGATACCAAATCCTTCACTAGCTTGTTTGTTGGATCCATGGCTTTCTTGAAGAATGTAATGACAACTTGGTGAAACTTTTCTTTTAGTTGTGGATATCTTCTGAACAATTGCTTGCCTAGTAGTTGTGATAGAATGCGGACCAGTTCGTCGTATACAAGCGATACACATTTGAGACTAGGTTCCTCTAGACGCTTGATCTGTTGCTTCACAATCAGTTCAAAGGCTGTTGTGCCAACAAAGAGCGCAGGTGAAGATCCAGAAGAGTTGTAGAGAATAGTTCTGATATCGATGTCCTTAACCTGATCAAATGGATCGACAGCTTTGACACCATTGGAATAGAGCTCGTGGAAGACAAAGCTGATTCTAGCACCGCCTGACAGCTCGGTACTTGAAAGCTCATTGTTGTTACCTTCAAGAACCGTGCGCCATTCGTTGGAGAACTCTGTGATGATATTTAGCACAATATTTGCGCTATTTCCAAGCATTGAATCTCCTAGGCCTTGAAGCTCAGTGGTATACTTCTGTAATGATGCAGAAATGCGAGCCTTAATGTCCGGTAATGTCTGTTTAATGTGCATCATCAGAATAAGGTTCAGCTTTCTAGCAAGATAAGGAGTTCCGCAGTATGAGCTCTTATTCCGGTAAGCTTTGTGGTTCTCGAAGAAGTTCTTCTCGTTCTCTAACGCCGCAGTAATGGCCTTCTTGTTGTCGATATCCCTTTGTCCTCGGTTGACCACTGGTACATAACCTAGTCTGAGGGGAATAATCCGTCCAGCCAGAATATCCACAACATCAGTTCCGTCATCCATCAAATCAACCTTGGTTAAAACACCAATTGTTCTTTGCCCCTCTGGATCAACTTCTCGCGCAAGCTTCAAACCATCGGAGTTCGCCAAATCAGTGTTGGCACCGGTGACCGCAAGGATGATGGCATTTGGCTTGCTGATTTGCTTGATTACCATCTCTCGGATCTGCTTCTCGATATCTCTAGGTTGGTCACCAACTGGGACCTTCGTTAAGCCAGGCAGATCAACAAGTGTGAGTGTGAGGACATTCGGAGAGTAAATTCGGAGGTTAATCGGGGCAGGAGAGATGCCAGCATTTCGACCTGTCTTGGCTTCCGTCTCCTTCACGATCTCCTCACGGATTTGATTAAAGTCGTGGAATTTCTGTCCTGGGATATGCAGGAATTCTCCCCATTCGTCTACGTTTGCCTCCTTGTCTGAGCCTCCAGAAATGTCCTGCTTCACTCCATTTGTCTTGTTCTCTGCAGAACGATTAATGAGTTGAAGGACAAGCGGCCGTCTTGTCACGATGCCAGTTCCTCGAGGTAAACTGTTTTTAACTTGTCAGTTCCAAGTCAAACTGCTACAGGTATGGTTAGCTTACAAGTCCCTTCCGACTATGTTCTCCAGCACCGAACTTTTCCCACTGGACTGACTTCCCACTACGACTATTTGAGGTAGATCAATGGGATTTTGTACGCCAACTGTAGTAAAGACATCCTGGAGCTTATTCACCAAGCTAGGGGCGAGTTAGTATGCAGCGCGAATCGACGGACATTAAAGGAGTTCCATACGTTATAAGGCCAGGGTCTGAGATACCGCCTGGAGCGGCCATAGTGTGTGCAAGAGCGTATAGATATAATTGGTATGATTGTAGAATTCGGAATTCTAAGTATTCTAATCGCGAAAGCGTATTCCGGGTGTTTTATAGGAAAAGTTATCCTGTTGCCTTCCCGAAATTCGTAAGTTGACGACGCATTCCGCCTCTTAGCCTCGACGTGTGGCTAGGGGGGATCATAACCTTCAGTGCCTTAAATGACACCTTAATTTTAAGGTCTGGACTTTCACGTGCTGCCCTACACTTCTATTTTCTAAAGACAGATAAATTCAATATCTTCCAAGATTTTATTGCTTTGATGTCATTTTAGGGATACTTTTTCAAAAACGCATAGTTAGTTTTCCTTTATTTGTACAAAAGATCATTGTTTATTTCTAGTATTATTGTAAATATTTTAAGCCCACTTAAACTTAGCACCTAGAAAAATAGACCCAACAGGTTGATTCCTCTACAACATAATCTCCTTTATACACAAATCCACGTGAGAAGCCAGCATTAGATTTTAATTTTTATCACCATGGCGAGAACAATAGCCATAATCGGTTCCCTCAATACCGATCTGGTAACACTCACTCCTCGCGTCCCTTCAGGTGGCGAGACTCTCACAGCAACTTCCTTCTCTACAGGGCCAGGAGGCAAGGGTGCTAACCAAGCCGTGGCATGCGCGAGACTCTCGCGTCCAAATCCGCAGTCATCAAGTAAACATGTCCCGTCTGATATAACCGTAAAGATGGTCGGTGCAGTTGGTGACGATGAGTTCGGACCGGCCATGATATCCTCCCTGAACAATTCCTCTGTCGATACCAGCGGAGTGAGAACCGTCAAGGGAATTAGCAGTGGTGTAGCCGTAATTATTGTTGAAGAGAACAGTGGCGAGAACCGCATATTGCTGTCGACTGGTGCAAACCATTCCCTGCAGCCGTCTGACTTCCTAACAGCGGATTCACTAGGGGTACCTTTACCGGACTTGATTGTGTTGCAGCTTGAGATCCCGCTGAAGACAGTGCTACAGATCATTAGCACAGCTAAAAAGGCAGAGGTGGAGGTATTATTAAATCCAGCACCAGCAGTGGAACTCCCACTGGAGGTATTTAACGGTCTGACGCATCTAATTGTTAACGAGACCGAGGCTGCAATCTTGACCGGAAGGGCTCTCAAGGAAGTAGAAGCTGAAGGTTTTGATTGGGGATCTGTGACGGATGAGTTCTTACGGTATGGCGTTAAGAATGTAGTTGTTACGTTAGGTGGAAAGGGATCTTATTTTTCGAATGCTACGGGACTGGGTATGAAGGCTGAGGCTGCAAAAGTGAACAAAGTGGTAGAT
The DNA here is from genome assembly GCA_002812745.2 of Scytalidium lignicola. Lineage (NCBI taxonomy): Eukaryota > Fungi > Ascomycota > Leotiomycetes > Scytalidium > Scytalidium lignicola. Next base: position 186,437 of record NCSJ02000010.1, read on the forward strand.
ACTACTGCCGCAGGCGATACATTTGTGGGCGTGTATGCTGTCGAGGTTGTACGAGGAAAGGGCAAGGCGGAAGGATTCGACATCAAAGCTGCAGTATCACAAGCTTCTCGAGCTTCGGGGAAAACTGTTGAAAAGCAAGGGGCCCAAAGTTCAATCCCCTGGGCTAATGAAGTATAAAATCCAAGAAAAGATGTATAGATTTCGAGAAAATGCGCCTCACTTCTGGGCGTGAAATGTCTACCTATATACGGTCCCAGTAAATGCATGTACCATGTCTTTCATGCAGATTGATACCAATCTATTCATCAATCAAGAATTTCTAATCAGGGGATAATGAGACCGAGACCGACAACTCCAGCTCTGCTTACAGTGTACCTCAACACCTTGGAATGGGAAAATGCCTGCCAAAAATGCGACCACTTACTCTTAAAGCCATTCCTCAAATTCGCCGGCCCTTGTTTGATAATGTTGTAAAATCGTGAAAACCATTCTGCCCTCTCTCCATCGCTAATTAATGTTCCAGGATATTTAGTTTCTAACATCACCATTGGTTTAATTGCTCCCGGGAGTTGGTTGAACCGTTTGATGGTTTAGCCACTAGTAAACCTGCGTCTTGATTCGACCATCTGTGTAATGTTAACATGAGACCACATAGGGAACGCTATCGGACTTACATTTTGACTTTCCCATCATCACCAGCGGAGGCGAACATGCATGGGTCAGTAGGGTTCCATGATACTGAATTGCAGCAGCTTCCTTTGTGGCCTTCCAGTTTCTCGACTAGTGTGCCGTTTTCTTTATGGTATATGAAGACACTGCCCTCTATACACCGTGTCAGTACGGGTTTCTCAATAAGTATTTGGAGAGTGCTGATGTAAAACCTACCTTCACTGCCAGTTATTACGAAGCTCTCGTTTGCACCACCAAAGGCGCTTCTAATTACAAAATGGCCCCCCTTTTCACCGGATATGAATGTCCGAACAGTATCCCTCGTATCAATGTCTAGCATTTGAGCCTCCCCTTCGATATTATTTATTAAAAGATACCTGGAATCCTGGCTAATGCTGACTGAAGTCAGGTTGACTTTGAAGTCGATTTCATATTCTAACTGTTTCGTCACAAAATTGTAAACATGAATATGATGTTCATTATCCATTGCAATCAATCGATTGCCATCTGGAGACATTGCTAGATCCTGGATCCGATGGGCTCTTAACCAATCATAGATCATCTCACCGTTCAGGTTCCATTGACATAAATTTCGCTCCTTGTCGAGACAGCCAGTAACGAAGCTTTGACCATCAGGAGCCCATACGCAACTGCTTACAGGCTCCCCAAAACGGCTAACTGTCCGAATAATACTCTTGTCCTAGATTTACGATTAGCTTTGTACGATTGATTCAACAGATACATTTTAAACTTACATCAGCGTTCCATAGCACAGCACGTTTATCTTGCGCGCATGTAACGATCATCGTATCATCAGGACTCCAAGCGATACAACAGATCCCACTGTGATGATCCGAGAGCACTGCGAATTCTTCGAAAGCTGGCACCTCATAGATGATAACGTTACCATCGCCGCCGCCCGTTGCTAATCGTCTTCCATCGTGAGAGAATTGGACTTGCCAGACTTCCCCGCTATGCTTGGTGAGTTCGACAATCGTATTTAAGGGGAAATTATTTCGATCACATATGTGATCTTGATATAACGAGGGTGATATGGCTGTGTTGTGATAAAGACAATTTGCGATCTGATTTCGCTTGACTTGATGTAGTAGAACAGCTAACCGATGCTCTGGTAACATTACGGAAGGTGATATGAATTTAGAAAGCTGAGAGAGAAGATGGTGTCGTGATTCTCCATACGCTCCATCCCAGTTTGCTCTTTGCTTCAAATCCTCAGTTGATGGGCACATGAGGAGACTTGAAAGGAAGTGGAGCTTCGACGTATCCTGATATAATGGCGTGAGCTCTGATCGAAGTACCATCAACGCACGGCCTGTATCTCGTTCTTCTAATAGCTCCAAGAATTTCTGCTGTCTTAACCAAAACCGCATAACGTTCTTGTCCACACCCTCTTGTAGCACAAGTCCATTCCCACTAGTTTCAGTTGCACCCCGACCAGGAGATCCAGAAGAGCCAAACAATAGTTCTTCAGCTTCATTCCATTCACCTTGCAACACAGCATTTCGAAACGCCGCCACCGTAGGACTTTCTAGATCATAACCACTCTCTTGACTTAATGTTCCGGCCGCACCATTATATCCTAGATCCGAAAGTGCTTGAACCAGAATCCGGGTTACTTCTTCTCGGTCATGGCCGAAATAGGACGGCTGAGGCTTGCTTTCCGAATGTCCATTTGTACTAATTGAGCCATTCGTAGCTATGGGAGATTTCCGAGAGCCATTTGGAGAGTTCGAAAGAGCTGTCTTTTGGAAAGCGGATGGTGTCGACCCATTTGAAAATGGTCTCGCAGTACCATTCGAGCCACTGCCTGCACTGTCTGGTCTCATTTCTGATTCTTGTCGTCTACGCTTACGACTCCGATGGTGTTCGGCAGGACGTGAGTTTGCGGAGCTGCTGGAGCTGCCCTGAGCCTCTGGGGGCTGCTCAGGTTCGGGGGACCGTTCCTGACGTCGTCTGCGACCGAGTATCTGGTTCGAGGAGGGTACAAGCGGCTCGGTTATTCCCTGTTGAAAGAAGGAGTTCGAGTTGGGTATGGAAGTAGCAATGTGCGGTAATGTCTGTTGGTTATGGTGGACCGTTGTATTTGGGGCTGAGATTGTAGTGCTGGGAGGATATGGAGGGGAGGTCGGCGTGTATGGGTCGTCGGAGGTGGATGGGGATGTAGGTTGGGAGTGGTCGTCGGCCAGGACGACTTCTGCGGGGATTCCGCGGGAAAATAAGCCTTCACAAGAGGCTTCAGAAAGCTCAGGTTGCCCAGAAATTTCCGTTGAGGTGTGGAGTGGTGGCGTTGAGGACCAAGAGTTAACGATGCAGCTCACAAGACAAGATGGGAGCTGGTGATGATGATGATGTCCCGGAGCCGTGGAGGTGGGCCGGGAGATTAGTCGTTAGGTCGAGTAAATCCGATACAACAAGAGGTGTGATATCTGATGTTAAAAAAAGCTGCTGTCGCCCCCGTCATGCTAGTACTAAGGGTCATCTGTATGGGTTGAAGGTGGAGGGAAGTCGAGGGAGGAAGGAGATAGTAGATAACCATGACGGCAAGGATAGCACGTAGCTTAGCAGCGTGTTTCGGGTGGACTAGGCGATTGCGGGCTGGAGTGAAACCTCTTTGCCTCAAAAGGATGGCAACTGCAGGCTTAATCAGACTATGGTTACTGTTAATGTTACTGTTACTGTTACTGTTACTGTAACTATCTAATACAGAGTGGAACTTCCACCATTCCTTGTCTTCCACAGTACGTGCGTATACAATCTTTAGAGCTCAAGGCCATCATCTCCTGCAAGCTTTGATGTGTCGTAACGGTCTCAACAAGCAATCATGGCTGACCTGACAGGCACCTCAACAACCACTCCGGCGTGCTGTCTTTTGCTTGCTTGGGGCTAGGATGTCGCCATGTGTGCGGCAGGTGACCTGGCGGAGGAAAGCAAAGCCTAAATCATAAGGAAGAGTTGCAATCATATTTCCAGGCACAACATCACGATTATTCCATCACGCACTACGGTAATATGGTCCATGCAGAGCTAGGTGCACGTACTAATATTCTCATCATCCCCCCAGTCCCCCTTTTATCCCGAATTTCACAAAATGGCGGTGGGGTTCCCATTACCAGAGACCTTTGCATCCACGGCATCGTAATCTTGGGTCATGATGGCAGATCCCGCCACAGGCTTGTTGCTGTGATAGGCCTTGGGCTTCGCTAAAGGACCGAGAGGACCAAAACCGCAGCGTAGATGTGGGACCTGAGGCACCAGCTTGGAGCTATCTAACTAATCCGTTGGACCAAGCAGCAGCTAATGGAACTTATGTACTATCGAACCCACCCCGTCGTAGACACTTTCCTCCTACGCTAGACGGCTTTATGAACGTTGGCCTTCGTCCACATCTGAGACCGAGTCCTTCATTCTTTGACCTTATCAAGTATAGGAACATTGACCAGCTGTCCGTTGCGTCGCCTCGCGTTGCTGCGCAATCCGAAGACGACGTAGAAGATCTTCCTGTCCCCTCCCCGTCTTCCATTCCTCTGCCAGCCTCCCCGCGAAGGTCCATATCGTCCCTTCCACCAAGCCCACTCCTCTCCAGACATCCAAAACGCCTGAAAAGACTAGTCAAGATGCCTCCAGTAAGCTTTTTGTGGGGGATCTCGCATTGAGGATTCCAGCTAACAACGATTGCAGAAAACCAGCGCTGAAGATGAGCTAGAGGAACAATATGGTTGGTCACCCAGTGCTCTATGTAATATATCTGCCTGTCTGCTAACAACATACTTTACAGGCTCAATTTACTCCGTCTCTGGGTTAGTCATGTATACAATTAGCATATGACGACAACTAATGTGGCGTAGGCCCGTCGTTGTGGCCGAGAATATGATCGGTGTTGCCATGTACGAATTGGTGAAGGTTGGTCACCATAATCTTGTTGGAGAAGTTATTCGGATCGAGGCAGACAAAGCCACAATCCAAGTATACGAAGAAACAGGTAGGAGACTCTTGAAACGCTACTTGGTGCATGCTGACTCCCGAGTGAAGCTGGTGTGAAGGTTGGGGACCCAGTTACCCGGACTGGCAAGCCACTTTCGGTTGAACTTGGTCCAGGATTGATGGAAACAATTTATGATGGTATCCAAAGACCCCTCCGAAGCATTGCAAATATATCCAACAGTATCTACATCCCCCGCGGTGTCTCCACGCCTGCCTTGGACAGAGAGAAAGACTGGGACTTTACACCAATAATGAAGGTTGGGGATCATATCACCGGTGGAGATATTTGGGGCTCGGTCTGGGAGAATTCTCTTCTATCTGACCACAAGATTTTGCTCCCCCCAAGGGCTCGCGGCATCATCACTCGAATTGCCGAGAAGGGTAAGTATAAAGTTGACCAAAAGATCCTCGAGGTTGAGTTTGATGGCAAGAAGACGGAGTACAGCATGATGCACACATGGCCCGTCCGAGTTCCTCGCCCTTCTACGGAAAAGCTTGCTGCAGATAAGCCATTCATTGTTGGTCAAAGAGTTCTGGATGCCCTATATCCCAGTGTCCAAGGAGGTACTGTCGCTATCCCTGGAGCGTTCGGATGTGGAAAGACCGTTATCAGTCAATCGGTGTCTAAGTTCTCCAACAGCGACGTCATTATCTACGTGGGATGTGGTGAGCGAGGCAATGAAATGGCTGAAGTCTTGAAGGATTTCCCAGAGCTCTCCATTGAAATTGATGGACGAAGGGAACCAATTATGAAACGTACCGCCCTCATCGCCAATACCTCCAATATGCCAGTCGCTGCTCGTGAAGCTTCCATCTACACAGGTATCACCGTGGCCGAGTACTTCCGTGATCAGGGCAAGGATGTCGCCATGATGGCTGATTCCACCTCCCGTTGGGCTGAGGCTCTTCGTGAGATTTCTGGTCGTTTGGGAGAAATGCCTGCTGATCAAGGTTTCCCTGCCTATCTTGGTGCGAAATTAGCAAGTTTTTACGAACGTGCTGGTAAGGTCCAAGCGCTCGGTAGCCCTGATCGTGAAGGTAGTGTTAGCATTGTTGGTGCCGTCAGTCCTCCTGGTGGTGATTTCTCTGACCCTGTCACGGCCAGCACATTGAGTATTGTGCAAGTCTTCTGGGGTCTCGATAAGAAACTCGCGCAACGGAAACACTTTCCCTCGATCAACACAAATGTCAGTTATAGCAAGTACACAACTGTCTTAGACAAGTTTTACGAGAAAGAACATCCTGAATTTCCAAAACTGCGAGACCGCATTAAGCAACTCCTTTCCGACTCGGAAGAATTGGACCAGGTCGTTCAGTTGGTGGGCAAGTCCGCTCTGTCGGATCCTGATAAGATTACCCTGGATGTTTCAGGCTTGATTAAAGAAGATTTCTTGCAGCAGAATGGGTACAGTGACTACGATCAGTTCTGTCCTATCTGGAAGACTGAGTGGATGATGAAGGCTATGGTGGGCTTCCACGATGAGGCCCAGAAGGCCGTTGCACAGGGCCAAAATTGGAATAAAATTAGGGAGGCTACATCAGACATTCAATCACAATTAAGAAGCATGAAATTTGAAGTTCCTACGGATGGAGAGGAAAAGATCACCAAGAAGGTAAGTTTTATGCCCTCCCTGCTCTTTCATTTCCCCTCCCTTTGGATTTGACTAATGGCTTTTTCACAGTACGAGGAACTCGTGCAAAGAATGACGGATCTGTTTGCGTCTGTGGTTGATGAATAAATTATGAAATAGGATTATATATCTAGTAGGAGCCATCCTTGTTAACATTGCGCTTGTTACCAAAGCAATCTTTTATTGATAAGACTTTGCAAACTCGTGATCATATTCACAAAGGCTGGTTTTCACTCTTCTATTCAACTCCTCAAGTAAAAAACTCCAAAAACAGTAGTGAGTTGAACTGGGTTGCCAACGTAGATGTACCGCCCATTCACCAATCTAACTTACCTAATTAGTCTTACGTGATTCGCATGGATTGTTTGTTGTCAAGGCCCCTTGTACTCCCTCCTTATTCACAATTCATTACAAAGTGATAATGTGTTTCATCATTATTGGTTGTGAGAAAATGACAACCAGACAACAAGCCTACGTGTCGGTTTTTGCATAATGACCAACCGTTTGAATGTATTCGAGAGAGATGATTAACTAGCAACCAAGATATTCAAAAGTACAGTACAACTTATGAGAAGTATGAAAAATATACGGAACTTAGATATTTGGGTTCNTTTTTTTGGTCTTATCCCCGAGGTAGATTTGAATACAAGAGGAACCTTTCATATTTAATCAAGTAAACATCAATGCTCTATTAATGCTATTTAATAATGCTATCTACAATACAATTAATGCCGCCTGCTTACCGAAAACCAAAAAAAAAAAGTTACCTACAATAATGAAACACATTATCATCAATCGTAACAAATACCTTGAAATAAGAAACATGAATAGTAAAAAGAGAGAGAAAAAAAGTACACAACGCGTTCTAGTTCAAAACACNTTTTGTTGCATATGCTGTAAACCGAAGTCGACAGGTGAATATTTTGTCTGCCATGAGAAAGTCACTGTTCCTATGAAGCAGCTCCCCAGCGGTTTCGCAAGCCATCGGCCCATCGTCCGTAAAGAACGTCTGCAAGCTGCTTTGTATGTTCCATACCTGGTAAGGCCTGGCCAGGAAGATGTGGTAATTTTTTCTTTTTGTTTCAAGCATGCTTGATTGTCTTCTGCGATGGCTCTTAAGGTNGGGGGTTGCTTTGTGCTAAAACAAGCTTGGCTGGAGATTTCTGTGGTGTGACTTGGGGGGTCAATGGTTGCTTCGAAGATGGTAGAAGTGATGCAAGTTTGGGATCTCGTTGAGCTTTATCAATGATAAGTTTGAGGAGCTGATACTGTCCTTCTGGGTCCACCGCGTCTAAGATGCTCCAGGCATCTGCAACCCGTGAGAGAGCTTCCCTTTTGCCTTGATTTCCAGTCTGCGCATGCAGTTCCTGGAATGCGGGGTCTACCACTTTGTTGAATGCCCTCCTCCCTAAAACTGCTTCCTTTGTTGTGCTTTCTGCCATTGGGGGTCGTTTATCTTCTTTTACTATAGGTTCGGTCGCATCACAGTCTGTTGACACCTGTGCTAGTGTCGAGTTATCTGAGACTCTCCGGAAAAGTCGAACAGTGGAGGCAGTATTTCCGAAGCTCATGTCTGGCTGGAGTGGTCGCCTCTGTGTGCTGGGCTGCCGCGCTCGTAACGGTGACTCAGGAGGTACAACAGATGGTGTCCGCCGAACTGTTCCTGTCCTAAAAGAAACAGGTGATGGAGAATATTCCAAAGGAGCATCCTTTAGATCGAGCCTCTTCAAAGCTTCCTCAGCACCATCTAGATCCTGGCCGTTGGCATGAATTACAGATAGTTTTCGTCGCTTCGTCGTACTCTTTTTGTTCGCTATCGTTGCCTGTTTGATGGTATCAAATACCCACGCATCTGGTTCATCTTTAGGTGACATAGTATTACTACTCTTATGTTAGAAAAGATAAGATTAGACAAATGAATCCAATGCTTACAGTGTTTCTTCATAAAACCTTGGATGTGAAGGGCGATTCTTTCTCCCGTCCCACTCTTGCTTTCTCTCGATCAATTCTTGCAGGGCTTCGACCTTTCCAGCAGATCGAATAAATTTATGTTTCAAGAGTTCCTTTGCCGAGGGTCTCCTGTCACAATCCTTGACTAGACACTGGGCTACAAAGTCTTTGAACTCTTTGCTATAGTTCGGGCCTTCGAGCCGCGGAGCAGGAGCTTTCGGAATGAGAAAGAGAACTTTCATAGGGTGTGTTGAGGCATTTGGGGGCTCCCCATTCGCCAGCTCCATTGCGGTTATTCCAAGCGACCAAATATCCGCTTTGAAATCGTATCCAGCTTGTTGTATCACTTCCGGCGCCATCCAAAATGGTGTTCCAACAAAAGTGTTGCGTTGCGATTTTATATTGGTGAGCTGGGCGGCAACTCCAAAATCGGCGAGTTTGACCTTGCCTAAAGTTGATAATAGGACATTTGCTGCCTTGATATCTCGGTGTATCTTGCCTTCTTGGTGTAAGTAGTCGAGGCCTAGAAGAAGTTCGCGGCAAATAATCGCAATGTGAGCTTCGTTGAAAGGAGCTGGTTTCAACTGCGTAGTTGTTAGATATAGACAGCAATAACAAATCCATAACAACATGAGACATACCAGATCCAGACAAGACCCCCCACCAAGATACTCCATTACAATCCACAACTTGTGGCCTCGAAGGAAGCTAGCTTTATACTGCGTGACATACGGACTTGCGCATGTGCTGAGCACAGAGATCTCTTGTTGAATCTCTTGTATATCATCTTCGCTGGACTCGAGATCGATCTGGGGGGATTAGATGGTTAGCTGCGAAATCAGTTGAGTGTAGTTTTGTACATACATGCTTGATCGCAACAATGTCTCCAGTAGCTTTCTCAATTGCTTTGTATACAACACCAAAGCTACCACCTAAAGCGCAAGCATGTTAGCCTTCATTTCCTGTCCAGATACTTTCAATCTACTTACTACCTAGTTCCTCAAGAACTTGGTATGCTGCTCCTTCGTCTGCCATTTTGCTAGATCGCAATGCAAGAACAATCAACAATCGAATATCCTGAAATGCAACAAGCAACTGAGCAGAGAAGGAGGTGGTTTGCAAGACACTGTCACTGAAACTCCACGGTACAGCTGAACATAAAGGCTCCGGGCATTACTCGGCTGTTGTCAGGTAAATAAGATAAGTGTCACCAGGGAGCTTAGGCCAAGCCACCAGACGGATACGAAGCATTGTTATCTTTATGACGACGTGATAAGATACAGCAGATTATCATGCCAGGAGTTGCGGATATATTTCAAATTTACTTCAGATTTACAGAACAGAGCAGCAGAGGGTATCTGTGGGGATTAGAGGCTTATTATGTTTGTCATACAGTGTTGTTCATCGGTGAGTGGCCTTGGACACGGTGAAGGACAACTAAGTAGCCTTGCGACAGCCCGCGAATGACGTGGCCGGGATGCAACCAGGAACTTGGCCAGCCCTGGTTGCCACGGGCGACGGTGTCGTCAACACGGCGCATATCCAGCCTCAGACATGAACCGTAGACAATCTTATTGTCACTGTTCTCGAGGTCAATGGTTGCAATACAAGAACCATTTTCCCACAGTTATAATTTTGATACAATTGTCTTACTTGGGATTTTGTACTGCCGACTCCACTCCACCATACCTGCTGTGCACGTATCGTTTTACGCACCCATCCACCAGATGTTCGTCAAAGGCGGCCTTGATTGAGGAGCGCACCGAGCGCGCCTGCTATATCGCCTTCAACTCGCAATTAAGTCCAGCATACTAAGTCATCATGGCTCCTGCTCCTCAAAACCTTCCCACAAGGTTCCCTTGTTGGTGCCGGGCGGTATATTCTTGGGGTGGAGAGGTAATGATCTCATTCTGATAAAGGTTTATCTATACTGATACGATAAAACTAGTCTAAGCGCGACCTCGGATTCATCGAAGGGGATTTAATAGAATGTTTGAATGCCGGAGATGGCTCATGGTGGATGGGAAGGTTGAGACGCGATAGACGCGTAATGGGACTTTTTCCATCCAATTTTGTGGAAGTGCTTGATGATAGCTTCCGTCCTTCGAACAGAGCAACGAGTCCAATGCCAGATGCATCCAAAGGACCAAGCCCGTTCAATAACCCTACGGTTGCACAGCCTAGATCGAAGCCGTTTCGGAAGCCTTTCCAAGCTTACTCGGCCCCCGATACAGCAGCATTGAAGCGGGAGGAGCTACGAAAAAAAGCAACCATATCAAGATCCGTAGCTCCTTCACCAAATCCAAGGAACACATACAACAAAGCTCCACGAGCGGTATCGCCAAATCCCATGGTAAATCACAATAGTGTTTCACGAGCACCATCACCAAATCCTCCCTCGAGAGTACCTTCACCGAATCCTATAGGACATTATAATAACGTCTCGCGAGCCCCATCACCTAATCCCATGGTCCATCGTAACAGCGTTTCAATAGCGCCATCATCTTTCCCCCTGAACCATCATAACAGTGTGTCACGAGCACCATCACCAAATCCTATAGATTATCACAATAGCATCTCACGTGCCCCTTCTCCGAATCCTATGAGTCGTCACAATAGTATCTCTCGAGCTATATCGCCAGCACCGTCCTTTGGGTATCAAGACCACTCACGAAGCCCATCACCAAACCCCTATCGAGATAATCGCGGATCCTCTCCTCCACCAATCCCTCCACCACACCGCAGTGCCTATGATCCTCATGCGCCTACAACACCATATCAACATCGTCATAGCATGTCTGGAGAGGGATCAACTGGTCCACCATCGCCATCGGGAAGCAGAATGACCCCTTCCCCACTCCGAAGTGCAATGGAAGATGTCATGTCATCGCTACAAGATATGGGACTACCTCGGGAATCGGAACGGCCCCAATCTCAACTTGATCCCTGGTCGCCTGAAGCGTTTGATCAAACATACATAAACGCAAAACGAGAGAGGGAGCAAAGGCCAAAATCAGTCATGGGAATAGGAACTGGGTTTCATGATGAATACGATAACTACGATGATGCGCAACAGTTTAATTCAAGTCTCCAGTCACACTACCACGCGAGGGACCAACCACCTCCTCAATTGAGTAATTATGTAGAAAGAATGGAAAGTCGTCTCAACAAAATGTATGGCAGCAATAGGCCCTACCAGGAAGACCGTCCCCCAGCTGTTCCTCCGAAGGCCAATCCATATGACAGGCCAAAGTCAATGGTTGACATCACCATGGCAGGACCTAAAGCACGGCATGGCAAAGCTTATGGAGTCGGACGTTCCATGCTTGAGCGTACCTTCACCACAAAAACTAACTCCACAAATTCGTCTTCTGGAGGCCGAAGCACCACAACAAATGGGAGCTCTAGCACTCAACTGACGGAGAGAAGTCTCATGAGTGGACCATCAGCTAGTGGGTTCTCCTCAACCAGTGCTGGAAGTCTTGCACGGAAAAAAGAAGCATTGCAAGGTCGACCGCACAGTGCCTTCGGATCACGCAAAGATCTTTTCCTAAGAAACAACGGAAGTCAGATAGATTTCAGCAGTAGCAGACCTGACACACCTCTCACTGGTATTTCATATCATAGCAGCAGTCATGCAACGGGTCAAACGGGTCGAGCCAGGGCTCAATCACAAATTGTATGGAATTCATCGACTATGGAATCTGGCAGCATTCTTGGTGGTCTTGTTGCGCCGAAACCGAAGAAGAGCGGGTTCTTCAAGAAAATTATCGAATCAGCTAAAACTGGAGCGGCAAGTGCTCGAAGCAATATCGGTTCCAGTGACTCACCGAAGCATCTAGCAATGCAGAAACCAACAATGCAGAATGGTGCTCATGCTATTTCTGGGGGGTTAGGGAGTTCGTTTGGCAGGGATGCAACTTCTGAAATGGGGTTGGGAGGAGGAGGCCCCATCGACTGGGTTCAAATACGCCGGGATGTGAACCGTTCAAATTCCCTAAGTCATATTGAACTTATCGAAAGAAGGGAGCGCTGCCAGATGATGGATTATCCTGCAATTAGTGCTCCAGATGAGCTTTACGAGAATACGGAAGGAGACGAAGGAGCTGATGGAAATCCAGTTCTAGAACCAACAAACTTTCAAGCTGTCAACCTGGGTCTCGTTGATAAGAACGCAAGGTTTATCAACACTCTGCCTCCAATGACAAATCCCATCAGCCTCGCAACAGGATTTGTATGTAGACCGTATCGAAGTGACGCGCAGCGTCTTCGAGCCATATTCACCTGGGTCAGTGAGAAGATTGCATGGGAGGAGGATGTTGATGGTGAGGTTGATTCAAGAAAAGTCATACAAACTAGACGCGGTTGCCCTGAAGAGGTAGCTGTTCTAGTGTTAGATATGTGCTCTGCTGTTGGTATCCATGCAGAGGTGGTTAGGGGTTATTTGAAGACCCCTGGTGAAGTTCCAGAACTGGGGATCATGCCACGGCCAAACCATTGCTGGAATGCAGTTCTGGTAGATAATGAATGGAGAGTTATGGATTGCTCACTTGCGAGTCCTTCTCATCCTAAACGAGGATTATATTCTAGTGCTGGATCTCAAGTTGCAGAGAGCTGGTGGTTTCTTGCGCGCCCTACCGAAATATGCTGGACTCATGTACCTGAGCAATATCAACAGCAGCATATATGCCCACCGATTGCTTATGAGGTGCTGTTAGCACTCCCATGTGCTTGTCCACCATACTTCAAGCACGGATTGCAAATGGTAGAATACGACACTAGTCTTGTCAGGATAGAAGACCTTGAGATGGTGCATATTAGATTTACGGTATCTGAGGATATTGAGTGCGTTGCAGAAGTTGAAGCACGGGCCTTTGAGCGTGATGCAGATGGTGACCTATTTGAGAACGGAGAGGTGGTGAAGAAGCGTGCCTTAGCTCAAGCAGAATGGGTTGGTGGTCAAAAACGGTACACGGTGAAGGCGGTCCTCCCAGGAGATGAAGGGCACGGTATTCTAAAGATTTACGCTGGGAAGCGCGGCCTTATGCATTCTATTAAGGACATTCCACATCCAATGGCCTTTGCTCTTCCTGTTGTTCATATAGGGGAGAACCCGCCGTATGAGTTCCTCACTCGCCATCCAACACCTCATGCTCAACGTCATGATTTATACGTCGCGCAGCCACAGTGTCAATTCTTGGCCTTGAATAATACATTCGTCTTTGCTGTTCGCCAACATCCCTCTTCCCTGGGACCCATATCGCCAAATCCAGGAACAGTGTCCCCTGGTCCATTTATTAGACCCACCTCCGCGATGTCCATATCTAGTTCCTCGGCCTCAGGTTCCAACCCAAGCACAACAAATACCTACTCTTCGAAGAAGCCAGCTAAACTTGCCATTCAATCACCTGGAGGTAAAATCCTGCGACTTACCAAGAAGGAAGAGAAGATTACGAGTACTAGCCAAGCCACAGAAGTTGGAGATGGTGGAACTTGGGAGACGATTATAAAGTGTGGGGAGAGAGGCGTTTGGCGCGGTCTAGTCCTTGCCGATAGGACCGCCAGATGGTGTGTTTTTGCTGAATGGACTTGTGTCTAGAGTGGAGCATGAAACATACAGGAGTTTTGCTCTTTGGCGTTTAAAGCGGAACTAAATGAGGATGGGATAGGATAGGTATATGGTATAGAGATCCATGGTGAAATGTTTCTGGATGAGACTAGGTTTGATGTAAATTTAAACGCATGGTGGATTTGGCGTTATTTCTGTGTAAGTCTTGAACAGCATGATGCTGGAGTAGTTGGAGTTTTATGTATTCAAAGAGTCTAGAGTATGGTTTAATTGAATTTTTTTTCCTTCCTTCAGAGTTTCGTAGAGGTGTATGTGGTGATCAACAAGCCCTAGGGAGTCTATAACTCAGCAATACTAGATCCAATATGAGGTCTATCAAGTATCTGGTAACAGATCTGGTATTGCAGGACAGTGGTATGGGATATCCACCAACTTCCGGCAAAACATGAAGATATTAGTATCTTTGAATAGATATTAAATTCTCAACGTCTCATGAGAAATCGCCCTTGCGACAAAATGTAGACAATTCATGAGGAAGACAACTACTCATAACCCTTTTGTGTAGTACCAGCATCCAAGTACTAATAAAGGGCAAGCCACTTCACCATGCATTAAACCTATTTAATATCTAAGAATATCCAGGTAAAACCAGCCGAAAGGTTATGTAAAGTGCAACTGCCAAAAACAAGCAATGAAGCTTTATGTGATTCTAAAAAAAAGTGGAAAGAAGTAGAGACGGCGTCTACTAAGAAAAACATTCATTAACCAGGTGTGTCAAGGCATAAGGTGTATATAATCTTTGCAGTACAAAGCTCAGGGGAGCTTTTTTTATTTTACTTTTTTATTCCGCTACTATTTTTAGCTAACGCTACACGTAGGCTACTTCCCGAGCCTAGCATTATTACCAGTATTCCAGCAGAGATCCGCTCTCAGGAGATCATAACAGACTCTTATAAGCTCTTATAATCTCGAGGGTCTGGGCCTGCAGGTCCCGCTAGACCTGCCGCAAGCTAACACGGTACTACAGTAACTCCAGTAAAGCCAAGCCGCGAAGGATGGGAGCAGGGGATTATGCTTCAAAACGCTGTTAGCCCAATCATTTTCTAGTGGTTCACACGTAAACGTCGTAAAAAAACCCCCCGGATCGAGGAATCCTTTCGGCAGCCCAACCCCTGAAGAACAAAGTGAGCGAGGACCGGCATAGGCTAATATTACGAGATCTATCGCTGTTTTTAAGTTAGTTTATTGCCTCACAAACGGTAGACAAGGCTATCATTATGCGCTTTCTTTCTTTCGATCAATCGCTTCTCTAACCACTCTTTTTGGTCTTCCATTTTATAATTTTGTGTTATGATGTACTCCATTCTTCGTCTAAGGTTACGTCTCTGGCTATTGTAAGGCGAAGTTGAGAAAGATGACCGAAGAAGCCGTTGAAGGGACCGTCAGCCGTATGGATGCCGCCGAGGCTTCTCAGAACCCGTTACTAGTCAAGGATGAGAGCCTTGAAGTCGAACAACTTGCAGTGGACGACAGAGCTACTATCCGAGGAGTAGAAAGTACGATTAAAAATGCTGATTCTAAGTGTGTGCTTTATTACTAAACCGCTGCATGCAAACTCAGCATTGGGTGAAGGCTGACGGGCGTGTGTTTTCTTCTAGAATATGGCTTGTTTGGGCAATTCTTTGTATAATCAATGCCAGGTTGGTTCTGGTTTCTGGATTCCGTAAGCTCTTCATTTCACATAATTTCCTTCTTATTCCGCTTGGATTTCATGTCGTTTTCAATATATAAAATAACTCAACATTAGTTCAAGAAGTCATTGCTAACCAGTGAGACTAGCCTATCGTGAGTACTTCACCCCATGGACCCAGGTCCTGGCTCGTCTGCTGCAATACGCATGACCTTCTGAGAATTTGCTTGGCTAACCAGGCACAAGCATTGTGTTTTGTTGCGCTGGTTTATTTGACAACATACCTCTGTGTTTTACTCATGATATCATCTATTGCCTTAGTTAATATCAAAAAGCCGCGTAGGAAGTGCATACGTGCAAAAACACGTAAATCATGCATGGGCTTCAGGAGTCTCTTCACCGCATTGATGTCCACAGTGGGACTAATATGCGGAGCGGAAGGTTTATTACACTATCATACTTTTTCGGTGCTTGCCATGCTAGGAGTAAGTCCCCTATATATGATGATCCCTTAGCAAACACTGAATTCCTACTGGATCCTCTATTATGCCATAGATTATCTTTTGTTCCAGTTAATACGTAAGTTAAATCTGATCAGGGACTGCCCCGAACCTACTCGATATGGTCTCTATCGAGCCGCAGCAATCTGTGGCTGCGCCGCCGTGGTTGTTGGTGCAGACTATCGTCTCAGCTTCAAGGGCCTCCTGTTCACTTTGGCTTCATTTTGTGTCCTCCATATCTTTAACTCCATGTCTGTATCATATCCGGAAAGCCGCCGCCGAGATTTACACACCTGGGAATGCGCATTCAATCACTTCCTTATCTATGGGCAGCCTTTCTTATTAGCAACTGGCTACGTTGCTTGGAAGCTGGAGGATTTCCCAACTTCATTGGAGATCATCAAAAATTGGAGTTTTATACGAGTATTATTTAGTTTCGCCCTTTACCCCTTATGCTATATTCTTTACTACGGAAATAGGCCGCGGGTTTATGGGTGGGAGAATCCTAACCTACCAGTCAGAATGCTGGAAGATCCTAGTGATGAAGCGAATACTGTCTTTTCTACAGTATTTCGCGCTTCGTATTTGCTTGTGGTGCTTGGGTTACTGGAAGAGAGAAATGACATCGACTGGATTCAAGTTATTGCCTTCACATCACTCAATGTGTACATCATTGGACCAAAGCATATCAGTCTATATCATTTTAGGTTATATAACTGGATACGACGTGTTGTTCATGTAGCAGAGCGCAAACCATCTCTGACCACAGCTTATAGGCCAACTTTTATGTGGACAACAGTTGCGTTATTCTGCACGACTGTCACAATATTGATTCTCACTTGGTCCGGAATTATCTTCCTCTATGACGGAACTAGATGGACTGGCCCTGCATTTTCAAGGCTCGTCAACCAGTCCGGGTTTAAGCTAGAGTCTCAACTAGATGTTGTGATTACTCACTCAGCTGGAGACTCACTAGAAAAAATAGTGGACACCATTTCTATATTTATATCATTACCGGCTCTCAGAGCAGCAGGCACCCAATTTCACATTTATACCAAGGATTCGAAGCTCAACGAGTCAGAGATTCATGTTGCTTCTTCCGAGGTCACTCCAATAATTCTCCCCGATATTGGTGGTGAGACGGCCTCAATTCTCTACCACATCACAAAAAGATGGGAAGTTCTGGCAGCACAAACCATCTTTCTCAGCACCTCATCCCACCACACTTCCCAAAGAGCAACTCGACTCAGGAATTATTTTATTCCTTCGGACCTGAAGTACGAAACAATGCCAGCAACTGGCTTCCTAAATCTCGGCGAGAGTGAGAGCTGTGCTTGCGATGACTGCTATGATTCTTCTGGCTGGCGAGATACGTTCGGTCTCGTACCAAGCATGTGGAGTGCAGCACGCTCAAACAAAGGAATTTGCTCATCAGCTCTCCTGACGTACGGGAACAGTTTTGTAGCATCGGCGGATCGGATCCGAAGCACTCCATTGGATGCTTGGGAGGTTCTTTACGAAGCCCTGATCAATGATGACATAAGAAATGCATGGGCTCATGAGAAGACTAAGATTGGGCGTGAAGGGAAGAAGATCAACGGATTCCCAGATAGTCTCGAGAGACCATTTTTTGGATATACTGTTGAGAGACTCTGGGGGATCATGTTGCAATGTTCGAATAGGGATATTGCGTGGAATTGCCCGAACTTGGCCCGAGGTTGGAGGAGGGGAGGAGGGAAAGAGGATTGCCAATGTATTGACTAGGAGTTCGGTTTGTATTTTAGATATAGATAATAATCATAAAGGATACCACAGGCTTTGTCGTCTTAAAGTAGTACATTTTCCATCTCCGGGGCTATAGATGAAGATCTTGATACAATTAGCCTTCCACCAAGCTCCGAAAACCTTCTATAATAGCACAATAATCGTACAAACCAAGTCATCACTTTCGCAACTTCCTAGTCAAGCCCCTTCTTTCAATGTTCGCCGCCTTCCTCTTTGTCGCCTTCCTCCACGCTGTCCATCGGTCCCTTGGTTCAAAAGCCCGAACCTTTATGCCTGCCTTCTCTGCAGCCCTTCCAATCTCCCAATTAGACTCACGATACATATATCCAGGTCGTAGCTCTAATTTCCTCCACCCCTCCTCTTTCTTCGCCTTCTTGCTAGCTTTCTTGGATATTATTGGATCAGCAGCCGTACCCTCTAAATCAGCCCTGACAGCGACTTCCTGAATTGGCTCAGGGACCTCCATCTTGGTAGCAACCATGCCAAACTTCCGCCTCCGCATGCTGTTTCGTGGTAGAGGTAGAACTTGGTCCCGCTCGAATACGACCCCGATGTACTGCCGCTTAGGATGTCTCTCTGGATCCTTGTAGTACTTCACGTAACCAGTGGCAGTTGCGTAAATGGTGTGATCTCGGCCCATAGCACAATTCTCTCCTGGGAACCAATGTGTTCCTCGTTGACGGAATATGATATTACCCGGGATGACATATTGTTCTGTGGTTTGTCGATTCCTCCGTCAGTATAGAGTTCCAAAATGATGCTTCTGAAAATTTTATCTAAATAATGAATGACAAACGCGGTCCCAATACATACCCCCTGATTTCTTCGCCCCAAGACGTTTCCCGGGTCCATCTTTCGCTTTGTTCACTGCTCCTTGTGCTTTATGTGTCGAATGTCGTACGAATACTGAAGGTGCGGTGATCCTCAGCTGTGCAAAAGCTTGATTGAGACAAATCTGGGAACTCCCCGCTGCACCCTGTCGCCCAATTGAAGAAACAGCTACCCTCAGTTGGGGCTGTAATCGTTGTAACAGCATTTTCGCTGCTCTTGAATGTCTTGCGCTCCCCTGCCGAGTTGTTGAAATAGAATCCCGATATAGCGACAAAAAAGGTTTGGGAACTTCCGGTTGCTGAGTCATCATTCAACGTCGAGATGTTGTTGCCATGTTGGCCTGAAACCCGTTCCTGCATAGTTTGGCAACAACGTCAATTGAGATAACAGACCAGAGATCATGGCGCGGATGTTCTTCTCTCTTCTTACGGCAGCTCTTATGCTAGCTGCTGGAGCTCAGGCTCAGTTTGGATTTTTTGAACAAATGTTCAATGGCGGGCAACAACAGCAACAGCATCAGGAACCGCAGAATGTAGCTTCGGATTCGAATTGGTACCAGCAAAATTACGATAACGGTATTTTATTCCCTAGACCCTTTTTCTATTTTTTTGGTTATATCGGCGTAGTTGCGGTGATTGCTTAGGATTTACTCAAACTAACATAATTGTCCAGCCCATTGTTCGAACTATCTCTGCCCAGATACTCTAGGTTCGTAGGCTTGTCTTTCTTCTGTCTACCAGTTCCGTTCTTCACTTTTTGTTTGGGCTAGTGGTTAACCTAACCAAGCTTGCGTTCACTTCCCCCACCATTGTCCATGTCAACATCCCTCGGTTGAGGAGAAATTCGAGTTGCAGGACGGCTTGTCTATATGTGTATCGAAGGGTGGTTTCAAGGCCGGTGAGGCGGCAAGAAAGGTAGAATTGGCAAGAAAGGGCTTAATTTAGGCTTTTTATGGGGTTATCAGTATTTTAATTGGGACTTGGATAGTGAAGGTGCTAGGTTTGTTGTTGCATTGGGTCCGGTGTTATGGTGGGATCTTTCCATGATTAAGACATCTGTAGAGCGATGCTTATGACTGGATAAAAGTATACATTTATTGGTTTATCTGGAATCTATAGTCATCAGCGCGAGAAAGTGTACGAGAAGGAAAAATATTGATCATTATCATCAATTCATCCATTCTCAATTGGAATTAGTCCGACGTATAGCAATGAGAACGCCCTTTCCTACTTATTTTGCTTTTCTAGTTGGAATTGCAAATATGACAACTAGCTTCCCATCTTTAGATGTTATATCCATCTGATAATAACCCTCTCTCTGGGGTTGAATAATATGCTCTTTCAAATCCGCCACATTACAGTCACATAGCGCTTCAACTTTAGTTTCCGATTGAGGTTGCGCCAGATTTGCTTCCTGAAGCTTTCTTTGCCCTTCCACCTTCATTCTTCGCTTTAATTTCCTCCTAAATCTCTAGGTGCATCTACTTAACGTGGCTGAACCATCGTACTGAATTAGTTGGGGGCTCTCGTCTCACCAGCATGTTTGCTACTTTGTTGAATTCAATTTTGCGTATGCAATTACATGTGTATTACCACCACGACTAGGCTATCACCACCTGATATATATTTGTAAGGGGAATCATACATATTTGCAAAATAATATTTTTCGTACTGGAAAGCAGGACAAACGNTTTTCATGTGACTGGCTTGAGTCCCGATGAAATGTTTATCCGAAGCCGAGACTAGCGTGAAAGGGGACTTCTTGATGTTTGTCCGCGACAAGTCTTAAACAGCTAGCTATCAACGGTAAAGATGGCAACACCGTTGCCATGCATAGCTCAATTGAGCAGGTTATCGCTCGGTGCATCAAGAAGAATAGGATTTCAGGGATCTGCGGCACTTCTCAACTCATCAACGCAAGTCCGGAATTATGGCTCTGCAAGGAAAATCGTATCGAAAAAGACCACACCAACATCTACCAAGAACTACAATCCTCAAAAGAATAAGAAAAAAGGAGATGCCGGAAAGAAAAAGAAGAAGCTAAGCACTATGTATAAGCAGTATGACCTGAAGGATATGGACCAATTCTCCTTATGCGATGCTATGAGGTATGTCTTTGACGGTTCTGTATATAAGAGCTTTATTCACCGTTTTTAGATATATCAGGGCATTCGAAGTCGGACAATCACCAACCTCAGTTAAATACGAAATCCATCTTAAACTTAAATCCCTGAAAAACGGCCCAGTTATCCGCAATCGACTACAGCTTCCTCATCCAGTGAAGACTGATACACGGATATGTGTCATATGTCCTCCAGACTCAAAGTATGCTGAAGCAGCAAAAGCGGCGGGAGCGATATTAGTTGGTGAAGAAGAGGTTTTCGAAGCTGTCAAGGATGGCCGGATTGAATTTGACCGATGCATTTGCCAGACCGACTCACTCGCAAAGATGAACAAGGCTGGACTGGGAAGGATTTTAGGTCCCAGAGGATTGATGCCAAGTTCTAAGACAGGGACTGTGGTCAAGGACCCAAGCCTTGTCATAAAGGATTTGATTGGAGGTGCTGAATATAGGGAACGTTTAGGAGTTGTGCGAATGGCTATTGGGCAATTGGGCTTCACGCCAGAAGAGATGCAGCGCAATATCAAAGCGTTCATTGGAAATGTGAAGAAAGATATGGCACAACTGAGCGATAAGATAAACAAGGAGCTTGTGGAGGTGGTGCTGAGCTCTACAAATGCGCCAGGGTTCAGTCTGAATGGTGATTTAAGGAATCCATCCTCCCCTATTTCACCGAAAGATTTGACCGTATTATAGCCTGTATTACTGTAATTCTAGTTGTATCATAATCTCAAAAACTTAACACTGGTATCTATTGATAACACAATCGCAATACAATGAACTGCCGTTTCGGAGCATCATTTTGATTTCAAGTCGTTCAGAATTTTGATTGCCTCTCCTCCAGCATCAAGCTCCCGGTAGATGCCCATCAACTTGATCAACTGCCCCTGTCCCTTTGTACCCAAGGCTTTAGTCTGCTTCAACGCAGTAGTCAAATCAAGGAGGATCGTATTCCTTACTCTCATCATTCGTGGTTCTTGTGCCACAATGAATGGATGATCCAGACCAATGACAGCTGTTAGTTGTTCAACTTGACGATAATCAGTAGCTAGTCTCTGGAGCTTTGTTATGCTCGTTCCACCTCCTAGACCAATATCAACTCTTGTAGCTTCTTCTTCTTCGTCTTCCTCACTATCGCTCCAAGAATCATCCTCAAGTCCATTGGCGCCGCTGGGGAGGGATTCTACTAGGAGCTTATCCTCAAGCTCCTCCAATCGAGCATCAACCTCAAGCAAGTTACGCCCTAGTGAAATTTGTTTGCTGATATCCTTCTTTTCTTTGAGAAGGCCTTCAACCTCCACTTTACGTTCCCTGACCTTACTCCTTACATCTTCAACTCCTCTCTTGAATCCCAGCAGGCCAACTCTCACATCTTCCACTTTTTCTTCTCCGCCTTTCAGGTCAGAACCTAGGCTTAGAAACTGCTCATAATTGGTGTTTACCAGGTCTAGCAACTCTTTTGAAAGAAATTGAGACCGTTCACGTAGGTCAGTCCTGAAATCTTCCAAAGTCTGATGCCGGTCTGAAAGTGTGGACAAGTATGCCAATGCATCGAAATCTGGCTTTAGAAAGTCGCTTCTTGGCAGAGCTTCCGGATATGGGAGGTTATCCTCATCATCATTTGACGAGATGCTCTCTGATTCTGCACCGAAGTAGAACTTGCTCATCTTCTCGCCCGGGACTAAAACAGTAACCTAGGATCTATTGGCTCCTAGTCTTGATTCTGCGATGTCAGGGGTGTCGAAAATGTCCGCATCACGTGCATGTAGGTCAAAACCCGTCTCGTTGTGGGCTGATCTCGCAACTTCGGCTTCACGAAAACGATTCAAGACAATAATTAATACAGGAATGTGCGCAACAGCCCAGCTCCTCGAGTCTCAGCAATGGTCCACATGAAGAGGGCAGCTTTGTGATTGGTAGTGCTGTGGATACTAGGTTACGTGTAGCGCCCGAAAATCGGCCTCCCACCAAATTTTCTAGCGCAAATGCCACTTAATCTCTTCATCTGATAAGCCGGATCTATCCCGCCCGTGTTCTTTCAACCTCCTTCACCATTCGATCGTTTCCAAACCCTCTTAAGAAACCTCTTAGAGATTACCTCACATTACCTATTACCACCGGCCTTACGCCCTCCACGCTCGTCGCCTTCGCCATCACATTGTTCAGACAGCTGAGGCTTGATGGCATCACCAGCTGTGTCTACACCATCCTCTGCCGGATCCCCTGCTGCTTTTGCACAGGCCCCGCCTGCCTTGGCCATTAAGGCCATCAACAACCCTAACATGGTCACCATCGCTCCAGCGTCGGGACTTCCAACTCCTACCATTGTCACAACGAAAGAATGGGTGATACCACCGCGTCCAAAGCCCGGGCGCAAACCTGCAACGGATACGCCGCCAACAAAGCGAAAAGCCCAAAATCGAGCTGCTCAACGAGCCTTCCGTGAACGAAGAGCAGCCCGAGTTGGCGAGCTAGAGGAACAATTAGAAGAATTCAGAGAGGAACAACAACGACGCGAAACTGACCTGAGAGACAAGATTAGCAAGCTAGAAACCGAGGTTCTTCGTTTCAGCGGCGAGGTGCAATCTTGGAAACTACGTTGCGATACCCTAGATCGCATCGTGGAATATGAGAGGAGCGAAAAAGAGTCTGCTCTTGCGGAATTAGCATACCTCCGGAATGGCTCTCGAAGCACTGGCACCGATGCCGTTCCTCTCCCACCAAGAAGGGGTAAACAGGGACAGACCACACATCAGCCAGATCAATATGTTCTAAATCAATCTACCCCTACCGTAGAAGAACATCTTGGTTGTGGAAATTGTACCTCTACGAGCTCGTGCGCTTGTGTCGAACAAGCTATGGAAATCACTACCGCAGGATGTGGCAATTGCACAAATGATAGTCATTGTCAATGTCTTGAGGATACTTTAAAGGATGTAACAACTGTATTGTCTCCTTCCACGGATCTGAAACGGCCAATATCACCAGCGATGGACGATCCACCGGATAAGCGGCGTCGCCAATCTATGGATGGCCCGTTGGAGATAGATTTTACGATGCAGTTCTCATCAAAACATCTTGCTGATCAAGTCCGGCCGTCTCTCGAATCTACGGTACAGGTCACAGATCGACGGCCTGCAGAATCTTGTGGCTTCTGTGAAGAAGGCACATATTGTATGTGTGCTGAGGCTGCTACAGTAAGAGAACGAGAGCATCAGAATCGACTGGCGCCATTGTTGAACGAAGTTACACCGCCACCTTCAGATACTGATCTGGACAACACAGTGACCAAGTTACCATCTATGCAACCTAGGACCATGCATAAACCAGTTAATGCTCCAGTGAACTCGTGCATTAACGGCCCTGGCACTTGTAAACAGTGTCAAAATGACCCCAAATCTGGCCTGTTTTGCCGGTCATTATCAGCTCTAGTATCTGCTTCAGGATCTTCTACTCCTGACGGCTGTTGTAGAGGTAATGCCAATGGAGGAGGTTGCTGCAAATCACAAAACAGCTCGCAGACATCACATGCTCCTCCCACTCTGTCATTTGCAGACACGTATAAGACTCTTTCTTCACACAATAATTTTGATCAGGCTAGCGACGAGCTGAATACTTGGCTAGGCCGCCTTCATGCAACTGCACCACAGCATCCAGGAAGAGCACCAATGGAAGTAGAAGCAGCAAGTGTTATGGGCGTCTTAAAACTTTTTGATAGAAGGTTTGGTAGGAGTTAATTTTGGGTGACGCTATTGATTCTAAATCCTCCATCTTGGCAAACGAGATGAGAGTACCTTATTGTTAAGTGTTTGTATGCACTTCTCTCTTTAGGTTGGTTATGAAATTTATGACAAGTCTTAATGGTGTTGAGAATGCCAAGACTTCGGTGTGATGGAAGGGTGTTTGGTATATAGTTTTAAACTCCAATGAAAAGGACACACCTCCATTCTTCTCTGTGGCGAATTCATCAAGCAAACTACAATAATGATACTTGTGAAAAATATGAAAACCTAAGAACCTCGGATGTACGTTCCTGAAGAGAAGGTGGGCAGAATGCCTCTTGGCTAATCCCCACGTACCAGTTAGTGCGAAAGATAGTCAACAACTTCCATCCAGCCTTGGCTCATCCAATTTTGTCTAAGAGGTAAGGCTTTCTATAAGGAACCCGAGAACTTTTTGAGATAATGAGGTCTGGTATTACCACCACGTTTATGGTCGTATTCAGCATAGGCAGGATTTTCCAGTTGACGCAAGCATCAACGGGGATTCGCTGAGCTCTTGTGCTAAGGCTTCGGAAACACTTCTGTATCCTCCTTGTGCCGAAGGCTCTGACGTTGAAGTTTAGAGGATCGTATTATGATAAAGTATGATTTATATGAGTAATGGCCATGTCGATTTAAATTCAGAAATTATATAGTCTCAACTAGATCTGCATGATGATAATGATAGACTAGAGTAGTCACAACTTCAAAAACCTCATGGGTCTCCTTCCTTAAATTTGAAAATAAAGATCCCTCGCTCGTTAGGGCATAACTACGTTGCATCCAGTCTCGGGAAATTTATACTAGATGCTTCCGCATTTAGTCTCCATCTTTTTCTGGGAGGTGCAGAGAAGGTATGGAAAGTACTTAATTAGCCTTGAGGAACTCAGAAACTAATAATGTCGATTGATACGCAAAACTTCTCTCAATTCTCACCAGCTTCTACTCTAGTCCACTTCTTTCATTTTGCCTTCTTCGTCCATATGGAGCTGGTCATGACTTATAGAAGCATACACCGACGGATAGAACACAACATCTAAAAAGCTGATTGATTCGATCATGGAAATGCCGTTACCCCTCTAAGATCACGCCCCTGCAACGTGCATTAGGTGGCTGCAGTTCTGGCTGATTTTATCCAACCACACCGCAACAGTCTCCAGATTAGGCTTCAAACCTCGAAACCCCGAATTATTTTGAGTGGGCTAAATTATGGTGAGCTCTTTTTCCTCTACTTTGAGTCATTCTATTCTAAGTTACAACCTCATTTACTCTCAAATCTCTTTGCTGAGTGTATGTACTTTCTTAAATAACCTTTGCTGTATGGGTTCTTTGTGCAGCCCTTACTCGCAGCCCAATCACGACGCTATATTCCTTAAGCCGATAAAGTTCGATGGCTAGTTCGGCGAATATTCTACCTGGAAGTACCACTTTGCTGGCGGATATCTTGAACGTGCTGCAGAGGATTGATAGACGCCTAGAGGTGCAAGAGGACCATTTGAAAGACCTAAGTGCTAAGTTTGAATCTTTCTCTGATGAGAAGCCTAGAGGAAATTTGCTAGTCCATCCACATGCTGAGTCCCCAAGGACCGACAGTAAAACATTCTCAGCAGATTACAGAATTTCTCCATCCTCAAACTTTCTACCAAAAAGTTATGATTTAAAAGCACACTCTGCATATAGGACTGGCAGTGTACAGAGCCGAGACCCTCGAGATCCTGCACCGCCAGCTTCGGGATTTGAAAGCGAACAACTTCCAAGAAATTTGGTAGCTGGAAGAAGAAGCACAGTTTATAAACCATCACAAATCTCACAAACAAGTGTTTCAACTGCTAAGACACTTAAAGAACAGTCTGCATTATCAATCTCTTGGAATTTTGCTAGGAATAGTGGAATATGGGGGGATGGACCTCCATCATACACCAAACACCCTCCACCACGAGACTGGATTACAACCCGTAGTTTTGGGAAGGAACTGGAGATCAAACAAACCGATATAAAGGCACAGGAACTCTGGACTTTATGTTGGCGACTCTTGGACTATTCCACCTGATGGGAGGGTTGAAATGACCTTTCAGCGGCATATCTTGGAACTTCTCAAAACAGATAAGGTTATTCATTTGCTGGAGGCCTTGAAAGAAGCTTCTAATCCTCTACAATACCAGACATCTGACGATATAATTAAAAGAGGCAGCTTTAGAGTCACTGTCTTTCAAATTGATCCAGATTACGTTGAATTCGGTTGCAGAATATCGAACTGAAGTCCTGGCAGGGAAATACAAGAAACATCCGATATCAACCACAGTACAGCCACCATATCTTCAGGACGAAAATATCGCAGTGTGGAAACGAATGATGTAGGATCACTTTTCCATTTCAAGAATTGTATTAACGTGAAGCGTTTTCTAACAGTGTTTAGTGAAATTAGAGGTCTGAATAAGAGGCTCGTAAATGAATCTGCGGCCTGGAGTGGTATTTTTAGAGACCCTTGGACTGAAGCATTACCCATTCTGAACCCAATCTGTCCTTTACTTACCGACCGAGAGGGTTATATGAGTCACAGGAAAGTAGCCGGTTTGAATCTCGTTCGCAGGGCTCTCGAGTGTCACCAAAAATGCTGGCGACAACCACCAGCTTGTGACGACGCGCTCTGTTTCCACATTAAATTCTATGTAATTGACACGTCAACACAGAGTAGCCTAGAAGGTGATATTTGGAGGTCAGGCGCCCTACACGGCGAGAATGAGAATGGACCATCAGCGACCTATGGGGACAAAAACCACAAGATTCGAGAAAGTGCTTCTACGGTAAGGCATCCAACACTTTTCTTTTAATTTGGTTCAAGTATGAGAGCGTGTACAGTACAGCCTAACGCAGAACAGATAGTTTTGATTTGTGAGCAGGATACAATGTTCTGGACGTCCGTGTACTTATGCCCTGATACGTTCGACTTATACGAGAAGATACCCAGTATTATATACGATCTAAACGGCCCGGCAGTTCTGGCAGACATGGTGGAATTTTCTATGTGCATGGTTATAGATAGGTGGGAGAAGATCACTGACTATTCTGGTGGTCTAATTGGACATCGAGAAACACTCGCAGACCCAGAGGCACATGACAGTCTGCTTTTCGATGATGATTCGTTTTCTAGGTCTCGCAAATACTTCTGGGCAATCAACTACCTAGCGGAGTTGGACATCAGCATTGGTGAGAATATTGTACAGCTGGAGCGTTGTGTTGCGACGTGGCCGCAATATGCAGATTTCCAATTTCACGAGGACAGGCAAACCGAGAAACGGCCCTGCGGGAGCGACTGAATCAACTGAGGGACCTGCGAGGCCGACTGAAGGCAGGCACTGAGACAAGATGCTATTGCTCTCCGTGATGGGCTCTTCAGCGCAAGTGGAGTTATGGAGAGTCGGGCAGCGACTCGACTGGGAGAAAACATCCGGCTCCTCACGTTCGTCAGTATATTCTTCTTGCCTTTATCATTCTGCATGGTTAGTGACACTGTGTCCGATTGTCTGCACGCCTGCTAACGAGCCGAAGTCGATATGGAGTATCAACAACGCGCCTTTTAGTCTCAGGGCCCTTGTGATTGTCTCGGTCATTGTTGGTCTAGTAGCATAAATTATTGTATTCAACCTGAATACCTTTGTAGGATTTTGCAGCCGCATTTATGACCGGTGAAAGCAGATTACCATAGAGCAGATGAAGAACAATGACGATCGCGCCTAGAGGGAATATGCCAAGAATTTGCAACCATTCAGCCAAAACAGGAATATCTAAAGCCCTCAGAGTGGATCATTGGAAGCTTCTTCCTGCATAAGGCATTGAAATGGGCAGGCCTAATAAGGCGTTGGCCAAAATCCAAGAGGGAAGCAGGTGCGGGACTCCGCAAGAAGCAGACGCAGAAGCAGACCCAGATACCAAATAGTTGGCAAGATTTTCAGGCACCCGAGTTAAATGCAGCTATTGCGACGGCTGGGACACTGCCCGTAAAGGACATGTTCGTCATTGAGGAAGTTCTTGTCTCGAAAAGGCGAGGTGGGCTTGCTAGCTGGAGGAGGATATTCAGAAAGGGAACTTCATCGTCTGATCCAAGTCCCTGTTTCTAATTCCAAATGACAGCCACCCACGTACCATTGCCGAAAACGCGATTATGAATGGAGCGGAAATATGATAAACGACTGGTCAGAAGAAAGAATATCTGACGTAGAGAAAGGAAGAAAAAGGGTTACATCTGTCCTCACTGACGAATAGCAATTGGCGATGTCCAAAAAAATCAATAGAATATAACGGCCAAACTGTACATACCTTCATGCTTGATTTGCTGTCAACGATTGTCACCGCCCAAGGGATTTCTTAAAAGAAAGAACGCGCATCGAATCTAGCGAATTTGGAGCAACACGACAAGCTGTAAAGGCGCGGTTGCGTTAGGGTTATGCAGGCAATATGCACTGCCAGTTCAGCAATGCGTCAAAATAGTGACCAAGGGAACGGTTGCGAGACCTCCAGAAGAGCGGAAGCACTTGGTCTGGGTACAGGATGAGTGGGAACTAATGCGACCCTTTCTGCGGCCAGCGCATCGAGCCAGACGACTTGTGGCGGCACCGGTAGATGTGGGGATAGTCGGAAGGGCCTTTTGACCTGTTGTTTCCTGGAGCGCGCGTGGAAGGCCCCAGCAGCCGGAGGACGACGGATAGTACACCTAACGATCCGATGGATATTTACATACTGTAGTGGGAGATAACGCAGGATGGAGAGGTCTAAGATCCAGAGCAAGGCGGGATCCAAGGGTACCCGCGCCAGTTAGACGCTGGAGAAGCTGGAGAAGCTGGAAAAGGGTTGGATGGGTTGGATGGGGATTCGCTGCAGCGTCTCTGCTGCTGTGTACTGTACAGTACAGTGCAGTACACCACCATAATTCAATACATCCAGTACCGCAGGTTGAGAAGTCGAGAAATGTATTCAGCTGAAAGTCTGTCCGACATTGCTGAGGTCAGTCTCCTCTCGTACCAGCTCCATTCAATAAAGGCCAGGCGAATGAGTGAGTGAGAGCACAACTCGGAGCCGCCACCTAGAGAGGTCTTCGAGCTGGCAAGTGATGCCAGCATAGACATCCACAGCACAACAGTTAATCGGTGAGAGGCTGAACAACGTGCGGCCAGCCTCTTCCGCGCTTTTTGCTTGGTTCTCGAATCTGGTGCATCCGAACAACTGTTGCGCAGAACTCCGAGAGAGTCAAAGCTGGGGGTGGTGGGAAAGTCACCAGCATTGGCGAGGCAGCAATTCAGGCATCCACGCTGCTGTCTTCCTTCGAGGTCTGTGCTGTCGCATTGGGCTGGGCTGGGCTGTGATTGGCTGGTGAGCGGTCGGTGGTTTCGCGCGACAGCGTGGGTTTATTCGCTGGCAGAAGGTGGCCAGCAAGTGCGCCATGAGGAGAGAACGGGCAAGGTGTGATGGCGGATCTTCTTCGACCACATTTACTCCAAGGTGTGACCTTTTGCTTCTCTGGTTGACTTTCTGTTCCTTCTCTTTTGAATTTCCTCCATTCTCCTGTGCTTCGCACGGAGATTTTTGGTTCTTCAGTTCGTCCCTCTGCGGCAGGCGTGTTTGCTGTGATCGCAACCTTCTGCTTCTCTATCCTTTTGCGACCGCCAGCCCCGCTACGAGGCTATCCCATTCCCGATCCGTTGGTGATCACAACTTTGTGGCCGGACGATCGTGCGACGAACAGCGTGACGGTTTTCCTCTTTCCCTTTGCGCACCTTGATTTTATACTGTATCACAAGGATAATGAACTCGGAATCGCCTTGATTTGGCGACTAGATGGAGCTATGATCCAGATGCAGCGTTCCCTATCTCTCCCTGGGCCTGCCCATGCCTCGCCGCGTACGTTTTCCCTCCCAACTCTTAAGCTCATAGCGAGCTTCGAAGTCTGAGATGACGCTTCGAACTTGCTTTAACTTGTCATTCTGGCGCATATTCTGGATAATTCTGCTAACTATTTGAGTTTATGTAGCCGTTTCACCCACCATTACGCATGTTTCCTCCCGAAGCCCAACTCCCTCTCCTCCCAACCACCAAATCCTCCCCCCGCCCAGACTACTATTACATCGCCATAGATCACGCAGCCCTCCCAGACCCCCTACTGCTTATAAAGAAAGACCATTAGAGACCGACAAAAACCGACAGACAAGCCGGGAGCGTTCGGCTGAAGAGCCAAAACCAGATGCCCAGAAGGCCCCGTCGGAACCCAATCCAGCTGAACCAGAAAGCCCTCCACCTGCCTCTAAGCTCCCACCGCTACCTCTTATCCAAGATGTGTCTCAATATGTCGATAATCATATTATTGCGGTGGCTGCTCCCCCGGCTACAACCACCTTAGACGAACTTGCCCATTTTGCTAGGCTTTCTACTTACCAAGCAAAGAAACGAACCATAACCCGAATCCGCCTTCAGAGATCTTTGGTTTCTACTGCCATCTCTGCTCGTCTGGCACGATGCGGTGAGCTGGCTCATCGAACCTTAGTTGACAACTTTAGAGCAGATGAGAAAAGCAGCTTTACGAACTTATATAATGCGATTCATGATGTACGAAATTCCTGCGATGCCACTCGCCGGTATGCCTTATTGGATCCAGATTTGGATGCTGGAAAATCCACCCAGCCTAAAGGTGATGACTCTGGTTCTCTATCCACTTTTATTCACAAGATACCCCAACGTTCTCGAGAAGCTCTTCTCGGTTTCTTAACCCAAGTCCGCACCAACCCGGACTTTTTGGCTAGCCGGATATCTAGCCTTTCATCTTCGGAGCTATCCGCTCTGACTGTATTTCATCAAGGATTGGAACCCATAGATTCCGTTTTGCCATTCCACACTCGTTCCAAAGGCCATGTTTCTAATCTCCATCGAAGTCCCGCGAATATACCCTCTCCAGTTGAGCGTTTGCTTTCTTTCCAGCGCCATGACCCCTTATCTGCTTTGATACATACTTGTTTTGCCAACTCAGCTGGTCCTGATTCTGTTGAAGATCTCAGAAGAACCGATGTTTGGGCTGCCACGTGCGCAAGGCTAATCACAGAGAGCAAGAGTGGAACCGACCCCTTTATCTGCAGCGTTCTTAATGTTTGGACCGCTATGCGTGATTGGTCTGGGCGAACTAATATGGAATGGTATCTCATGAAAATTCTCGAGGATGGAGCATTCCTTTTGGAGAAAGCCGAGGATCAAGCTGGCACACGGATTCATGTTGAACCACGCAATGCCAAGGACTCTATTGCGGCCGAGGAGTTTTATGATTCGGCCATAGAGGGACTCTTCAAGATCGTTGATGACCCTGGTGCTGGTGGTATTCCTGAAGGCCTTATTGAACTTGGGAATGCAATACTGAAGAAATTAGACCAAAAGAGACATGGCCCGACTAGAAGATTCCTTGTATCTAAATGGCTCTTTTCTGTCTTTCTGCTCAATGTCATTATTCATCCCGAGGTAAGGATTTCCTAGTCTGTATGATGTCATTTGCTAACTTCTACTAGTCCTACGGCATGATGGCAGAATATCACATCACCGAGTATGGTAGACAGAAGATTCTCAAAGAAGTAGCGATGAGGGCTCAGAGACTAGTTGTAGATATGACTTGGTAAGGAAGCAAGATAGCACCCCTTTGTTAATGTAAATACTAACAGGATTTCAAAGGAATAAATCACCGTCAACACCACTAGCGATAAAAGGTCATATTGAGAACATTCTGACTCGTTTCCGAGCATCCCGATCTTCGAGGGGAAATGCAAAATTACTTCCCGCAAGATCCATCACATCGCTAAGAGAAACTGTGGAGGTACATCCGTATCTGGTTTTGAGCCCTGCTGATTTACTTACGATGGTCAACGCTTTGTTCCCTGAAAGGCGTCCATCGTCCGGCTCCCTTCCAAGGGATATACACCGAAGTGGCTTGCGGTCAACTGCATCTTCCATTTCAGGAATATCTGCCATCTCTGCATCCATGCCAATACCTGGTGCGCGTGGCGCTTTCGACAATGTTTCTGTGATTAGTACTAGTGGAGAATCCGTAATCAGTGATATAACACAGTCCCGGGAGCCTCTTCTTGATGATGTTTCGAGCGTGAACCCAAGGTTTTCAACGGCCTCAACATCGCCGGTTGGTCAAAGTCACAGCCCTAACTTCAACGACGATGACGGATTTGAAGAGCTTCGAGCGGCTCTTTATGATCTAACTCAACTTCTTGGCCCCGATGGGGTTTCTGGATCTTGCCACCCTTGCGCTGAAAACTGGGCTGTTCTGTTCGTATCCCCCGATGGGAAGGAACTATCCACTCAAATGATTCAAGATCATAACGACGAAGCTGAGGAGGAAGATTCAACATCTAACAGTGAGAGCGATGATGAAGGTTTTGAATCTCGACCAGACCTTGACAAGGATTATCATCAGCTCAGGAATTCGATCCTGAAACTGGTAGAAGAATATGACATCCCTCAAACTCTTGGTCCAAAAACGGAATTGAAGACTTTTAGCAATCGCACATCAGTTCTTGAGAATCCCCGTAAGAAGAACCGCACCAAGACCGCGCCTACAAAAGTGGAGATACAGTCAAAAAATCCATATCGTGTTTTTGAGACCTCTAAAGAGGATCATGCTGAACAAACCTTGTCGAAGGGATCCAATGATACCGATAGCACAAAAGGTACTGACGAGCAACCGCCTATGCTAGTTGCAATGTTAGAAGCAGCTGAACGGCAATGTCAGGCGCAGTCTGACTTTGTCAATGCTCATTTATACTGGAAGACTTTGAACCAGTTACATCAAATTACTTCTCCTTCTCTGAAGAAAGATGGCTTCGCATCTTTGCTGAATATCTTTGCCAGAGGCCCTCGAGACTCAATCAGGCGGTCTACAAGTGCAATTGAGGAGTACGATGCATGGCTGGTATGGCTCAAGCAATCTCAAGAGAGACACGACATAACTATTGAGTCGATGATGAAACGATTGAAGGCTTTGCGAGATAAGATGTGGTATGTTACTGACGTAAGGAACTCAGCAGCTTATGAGGGTGCTCGGAACGTCGCAGTTGCATTGAAATCCATGGTATCTCAGAATAACAAGTATATGTCACGAGGTGTAGCTCGACCTCGAAATACATCCAAATCAGCTGCCAATAGCTTTTTGTTCCGGACTGAAGTTCAGATTATGGATATGATGGCTGCGCCAGAAGATCAGGGTGGACCGAACAAGCTATCGGATGACCAGTCTGAAAAGACACTGAGATGGCTATCCCAGTTTGGTATCGAGAACT
This sequence comes from Scytalidium lignicola, assembly GCA_002812745.2. Classification (NCBI taxonomy): domain Eukaryota; kingdom Fungi; phylum Ascomycota; class Leotiomycetes; genus Scytalidium; species Scytalidium lignicola. Next base: position 220,263 of record NCSJ02000010.1, read on the forward strand.
TCTGCAAGGGAGAAGAACGGATTCATAGATTCTGCCTTGAGGTGGAGACTTGTATTAGCAAGTTAGTCGGTGATAATCTTATGGATGGTCCTGTCCTCTGGTCCAGTGAGCTTTACTATCGAGACAAAAGATTATTGGATAATGGAAAGCAAAAAGGAGATTCATTTCTTATTGGGGCTCTTAATCTCTCTGGTGACGAAATGGGTGAAGTGGATACTGGCCGTCGAGGTATGAGAACTACCGACTTCAGCCGCCCTGGTACGAGAGACCTCCGTTCAATATCGGCAAGGAACACCTCTCAGCAGAGTTTCGATTCTGGAAGGTACTCGATGTCTCGAATGAGCGCAGCTGGTGATCTCATGGATTCACAAGACTACTTTGGCATGGCTAGTCCTGTATTGACTATTGATTCTACTACTACATTCTGGTCGCCATTCCAGACAAGATCTCAATCACCAGTTACGAGTCTTGGCAGCCACCGTCCAGATACCGCGTCTTCTACAAATGAAACAGTGACGATGAAGGAAGAGCGAGCTAGTTTGTCAAAGCAACACTTTTTGTCTGACTTGAAGCAGACTCTAACAAGTTTGCTTGTGAGTGATCTAGGGACCCTTGTGTTTGCACGAGGTAGTGAGACAGATGCCTGGTTCTCTAGTGATCTGGGCAATGACTGCATGGAGATACGAGAACAACGAGAACTGCGGGAGCGCAAGGTACGGAAGAAGATCAAGAAGCGTGACCGGGTTATTGAGAAGAAGAAAAGCTTCAGAGATCTACGAGGAGTGCATAAGCCGGATCATATGAGTGATCGAAGTGATGAACACGGTGAAAGGATGGAGAAAGTCAGGTCAAGGAACTCTATGGATCGTGCAACCCCAGACCCCCCTCACTCAACCGCCGACAGCTCTTCAACTACGAGCGAGACAACTCGGGGTTCAAGAAAATCCCTCAGCCAGGAAGTGCTTACACATGAATTTCCCTATAGGAAGGCATTTAAACGCCTCTTGAGGATGTTCTCTGTCCATCCAAATCCATATGCGAAGCTCAATGCTTTATATGAGCTAGAACATCTCATTATCGCCTACCTCACTCCATCAGCTCCTCGCCGAACTCGGTCTCGTCAAGATGTATTGACTTCTTCTCCATCTCAGTCACCTGAAGTCCAGCACATGAATGCTTTCGGCTCTAGTGATGGTGTAGCAGCTCCACGTGCCAAAAACCTCGAGGAGGCCATTGATAGTTGCAAGGGACGTCGCTCACTCATCACAAACCAGCCTGAGTCTACCTCGCCAACACATCGCAACTCGGACCGTTCCTTGGCTGCACCTAGTCCAGCAAGCACAGATATGATTGTTGATGTACTCCAAGATCTCTTCCGTGATTCAGATATCCGGCCAAAAACCCTCTTCCGTGATCTTCAATTCATTGCTTCATTTGTCCCTGCAGCCGTCTTGGATAAGACTGAGCGCGGGAAAGCCTTCTGGGATGCAGGTTTGGCAGCACTGGGTCTGAAACAAGACGTCTGCCGCACTCTCATCGAAATTGCCGACGAGATCGTGGTCCACTATACCCAGACCCGCAAAGTAACATCGCACTCGTCGGGCGACAACTCCCAGATATCGACAACCAGTGGTGAACTGATGAAATACAGCATGGAAGATGCTGCGAAGATGTGGACCATCACGGCTAAGGAGGGTGATCCTGTCGCCGAGCGGGAACTGGCTATATTCTACCTCACACACCCTGAGTTGGTGGAACGTGTCACCGCGCCGCTGAGCAAGCCGCGAGACACGTTTAAGGCACAAGTGATGGAGATGCATCAAGGAAAGGAGGGTGTTGTAAACGAGAGGGATCGCGAGAGGAGTGATCCAGCTACGATGTGTGTAGCTTATCACTGGATGGAGTTGAGTGCAGTAGGCGGCGATGAGCTGGCGAAGAAGTATTTGAGGCAGAGAGAAGAGTTGAATGCCATTCCCTGAATGATCTATGTGGCATTGGGGAAAGAACATGTTTTCGGCCTATGGTGTAAGATGTACGAAGTTCAAGATACCACCTCCATCCTGCACGAAGGCGGAGATATGATTTGTTTTGTGATCACTTTTAATTTTTAGATATATTATGAGCGTCGATATAGATGTAGCATCTTTTTGGCTTAGATTGTGTGTTTTTGGGCGTGAGACATTTTTTGACTTTGGAGGTAGGCATGTTGTGTTGTCGTTTTTGCATCTTGCAGAGCGAAGTTGCCNTTTTTTTGATACCAGCTTTACCAGCGTTCTGGATAATTCACATATAGAAATGCGTGCAAGAGGGGGGAAATGGAAAGAGATACATGATTGGATTTGAAATGAATCGTGCTTAGGACAACGTTTATGGGGTTTGCTTATTCTACCACTTATATAGCATATTTTACGACTGGCTCGCTTTTCGAATCTAAGGGAATAACTGGAGAAGAGAATGGTATTATTTTTTGACTAATTGAATGAATGAGATACGTGATATTGTTTAAGATTGGCCTCCTCCGTGTACTAGGATGTATCTATTGATTTGGATTTGGTGGCCCCCTTTTCCTCCATAACTCTTCATTCAGCGCTAAGTTAATTTCAAACGATACATTAAACCTCGGTATGATCTTCTCTAGTAGACTTCTACCGTGACTTTTTTGAAGGAAGAGGATGCTTACCATTGGCAGTATCTAGTGCCTTGGAAGTTGAACTTCGTAGTATTTCCCGCCCTACTGTAACGATTATGGCTAACTTTATCTCTCCTTTGTCCTGTTAACTATAAAGGGGGTACAAGTTACTATTGTTACTATACACAAAGCATTAACAGGCAATCTATTATCACAACAATACCCTTGTATTGTGATATTAGATCATTAGCAAAATAGAATCTATAAAAAATCAACAAAGAAGAAAAAAACCATTCACAATGCAACAAAAAACAAAAAAGCTATTGTTTCCTAGCAAAGATCTCTTTATTTCCAANTTTTTTTAATACCTTTTTCCACCCTCATCTAGTCCTGCGTAGAAACGGGAATAGGAAAGTAGTGCATGAAACAAAGAGATCAAAATGACAAAAGTTCTAATCTTTTCGACGACATATTCTTTGTCCCCGCGATAATAAACACAACTTTTGTTCAAAAGTTCTCTGTTAGATAGTTTGTGTTTTGGGGGGTTTAAAAACAGTGAAATGGTCCCGACCTCCATATATCTTTTTTGTTTTGCTTCGTATACTCTCATATGACAAAACTTGTCAAATAGAAGAATTCTACGGTAAAGTTTTTAGGATAAGGTAAGTAGGGAACTCGGCTCTTCGCTCCCCCTATAAGGAGGTTTAAAGTTATATAGGCGCTGANTTTTTTTAATAGACAGACCTTGGAGAATCGTAATAAATAAAAATACAAATTGCATACAAAAAATCAAATCATGGTACCATCAATTAAAGACATGACGCATTCAGGTGCTGAACGCCATGAAGATACCAAAGTCACCGGAGATGAAGTTTTAGTTGCTGATAGGTCTAAATCTGGAACAAAGACGCTGGCGTCTAATCCCAGAGAATCCCTAAACAGCAACGATAATGATACACCACCATCTCGGGAACTACCTGATATACATCCTTCTTACATAGAATCTGTGGAGGTAGCTCCTAGTCATTCAGATAACGATGATTCGGTATCTATCTCTTCCACGGAAATACACGAGTTTATCGAACTGATCCGAGGGTTGAAGTATGGGAAAGAAGATGATGAAGAAGATGAAGGTATGGCTGAACCATGTCTAAGACCAGATGAATCCGATCTCAATATTCAAGAAAGACAGGCGACGTACCAAGCTTATCTTGATCAGCTGCTGGACGAAGAGTATACTCCGTCATCCTACTCCCAAGAAGAAAATCAGGGAGAATTTGAAATCCAACCTGGAAATCCCACTACCTCTGTCTCATCTAAGAATAAACACCTCTCCTTATCTAGACTTCCCGATAGTCCACTAGATATCATTTCTAGGTTTTTTGACTCCATAGAGTTGGCTACGGACGATAACCCACGTGGCAGCAAGAGTTCAATGCCGAACGATCTTTATGAAACCGTCTTAGAGAATCACCACAATATATATAGACACAGCCATTCTAGACAGGTTAGATCACGGCAGGCTCAATCCTCCAGTAGCGACTCCATTTCCTCATTCCAGCGCTATATCCAGCGGAACTTCTCTACCGACCATCACCAAATCATCTTCCACCGTCTAAATGACAAAAGGGGCCGCAAAGACACCATGACATTTGACCAGGTCGCTAAGGAGTTTTATCTCTCTCGGACAACCGGTGGAGGAAATGGAGGAAGCCCATTCACACCACACCTCTTAGATATTAACGGAGATGCTTTTGGTGGATTGTCAGCTCCAGATTTCTGCTTCTGGCTGCAGGAGAACTGCTTTAGTAATAAAAGCCGGACAGTATTTCATATGCTAGATGACAAGCGATGGGAGTACCCGATGACACTTCAAGAGGCTGCTGAGGTGTTTAACGGGCTTGATAGGCAATATCGGGCACATCACCTGTCTGGAATCCAGGACGAAACCCAAAACGTACCACAAGAACTTGCTCAGGGCACGTTCTATGCCTATCTTAATGAGTTCTTCGAACCTCACAATTCCGTTCCAGGTCTCTGGTGGGAGAAGGGCAATCATAAGACTGGTCTTTGGGCTTTTCAAACGATCTGCAACTCTTATTTACGGATTTGGTTTAGAGGTAGTTCTGAGACTTGTATTGACGATACTGCTGATAGCAAGGACGGAAATGACAGCGCTAATAGAGGCAATAAGGTCAAGGAAGATAGTATCAATACTAGTGAGACCGAACACGTGTTGCTATAGCGTTGCCATAAAGGAGGGAGAATCGGGCTCCTCGGAGTCGGAGCAGAGATGGCAGAGATGTGGCTGGATGTTTTTAACTAGTGAGAGCGCTTACTTTGGTGGACGAATATATCGTACCATATTTTACAATGCATTTCTTATCTCGCAGTACAAAATGTAGACAATATCTCTCCTGATAAAGAGAAGATCAACACGATGATATTGTAAAAATTAATAGAAAATGTGCCTTGTGAATTATGAATAATGAATATATAGTAAGAGGAAAGAGAATGAGATGGTTCTGACATTTTCGCCTCTCGCCACACGGAATGCAGAAAGCGTGGACCAACAGACGCTATTGTCCACCTGTGACAGGGGTTGCTCCCTGGTACCGGCCCGTCTTCGTCGCCGTTACCTTACTAGCCTAGATCGGGAATGGAGAATCATATTTCCCCGCCCGCACACAAATGTTGGAGCCATGCCTTAGGTAATCATTAGACATCGAATTCTGTTCCCCATGCACGTATTTAGCTTGGGAGGGTTCGGAATGTTATGTGAAGTTGGGGATTAAGTTTTGATATCAATTTTCAGTGAAAGAAGTATATATTACACAGGTGGACGCCACATGTACTAACATTTTAGATATAAGGTTAATTAAAAACTACTGTTGAAGTTTCCCCACCACAGCTAATAATTAATAGCTTTCTATCCCCCGTGCTGAAATGTAATAAATATTACAGGGTGGATTTATTCTACAAACGATCCTAGACGAGTGAATAGTTCTGTTTCCATCCTCTCATCCGCTTCTGGCTCAGTTATGATCTCGCTGATATCCTCTGGGCCGAGGTCGTGCTCCCATTGAGGCACACCTGCATTTCCCTTCATCTTCCGCGTAGGTCAATCTGAGTTTGAGCATATGCAAAAGCTTTCTAGCTTCAAAGGAGGCACATTCGCAGATGCCATCGCAGCAAATCTGGGCTCACACAGATGTTTGGATCATTGGTGTGGGTGGTAGTTCCCCGGAGATCCCCCCAACGTTATAAGTGTCCTCGCCAAAGTGGATGATTTTAAAATTTTCCTAGAATTGCCCGTTAACAGAACTATAAGGAATAAACTAGTGGATATAACATGAAGGAGTCCTACATCAGGGTCAATACCAACACCGAACTCATCCTAGCCCGGGTGAATAGAGGTTGCGAGAAGAAGACCATTTTGAAGGGAATATAAACCTGTGCGACTTATCTGACTCTCATGGCTAGTGTCGATTATCCAACGGTTGCGGCAGTGGTTAGCTTCCTGCTCACTCACCCTGCTCACTGGGTAAATATGAGCCGATTCAGCTGGTTGAAAGGACTTTCATCTAGACAGAAGGTCTGACCTGTAATCGCGCACACTTGATCTCGCTGCCCAAGGCCATCTCGAAAATACCGTTGCTGAAGAAAGTTAGTCCTTTGTGGGACTTCTATCATATTTTCTTTGCCAAACTTACAAAGCCGTGCTTGTCTCTGGCAATTTGAGATGAGATAGTAGATTGTGAGTAAACATGACGAGGCGTAAAGCTACCCGTAATCGGACATTCATCTATACCGTCATTCAGCACTTTAATTTGTATATTTGGGGTGTATGATGCTTACTGTGGTCGAGGATGATATATTTACCTGGTGAGATCGCATTGCGATCTCCTCGTCGAAGCAAAGCTACCAGTTGATCAGTCTCTCTGTAAATGGAAAATTGCCCATTGGACTCCAGCAGTGAATATCATGATTTCACGGCAGTAATACAGCATACTGGGAGTGAGGCATCTTGAATGTTCACGGAGTATCAACCCCGTGATGTGTAAAGTTAGATGGCTGCGTTCAAGAAGTTGCACAGTGCAACGGTCGGTATCTGCTCGTTCCCACTAAATTCGCTTATACCTGATAATATACTTCTAACCCCCAAATATACTGCCTTCGTCATTATACTATAGATGCGCAGATTTCGACAAGAAGATCTCTGTGGTTCAAGATTACGAGCCATTTTGAAGTGGAAAGTTAAATGTTCTTCTAGCGTCAGGTGAAGACATCTAAATGGAAGTATTTCAAGTTAACCTGTTAGAGTTATAAACAAGCAGAACTAAAAAGTGGCTTTTGGATGTCAGGGAGAGGGAAAAATGAAATTGAAGAGGTGCCAGGTTGGGTTTTTATAAGGACTGTGGGATCAAAGCCAAGTTTTGGATAGTGAATACAATACTTCATGGACTCGTCTTAGCCAGCCAACTCTCTACAGGTAGTGAATTCAGAGTCTGGAGCCAATCAGCATGGATCACTAAGCATGACTCTTGGCCAACGTAACTCGTAACTGAGTCGCAGGTGAGATTCAGCTAGGGACCTCGAGTAATCTGATGCCGTAAGAGATCTCGCTGCAGGGTAGGATGAGCCCGCAGGAGGGTTCTGCAGCGCGAATGCGAGCTCTAGCGGAGAGGAACAAAGAAAAAACAGAGCCCCTCTCCATCACAACGGCGGGATTTTCTCTACTAATTAATTAATTAATTAATTAATGAATGGATTATTGGTTGTTGTGGAGATCCATCCTTTGGGCGACTCTTTGGTAATATCGTATTGTCATAACTATTTACAGCACTTTTACGGTACCAATCTTAACCAACCTCCTGTCGCAACCAAATCCTGTCGCGGAGAGAATCAAATCAACAACTGCGTCATCTCAGCAGCACTAGCAGGGGTGGCGCTCATCAACGCAATTTTTTTGCGGTGGACAGTGCTTCGGGGCTAGTCTGCTTCGGGCCCTAGTGCGCGCCCATGTCGCCTGCACCGAGCCTTGACAAGGTGATGGATGGTGATTGGGGAGCTGCCATAAGAAGAGTCCTCCCCTCCCTCTCTCTCCTCTCCTCTCTTGCCACTGCTTTTTCCCAATTCCTTTTGCTTCAGAAAGTAAATTGTGGCCGGAACAACACCTTTGAGGGTGCTCATCAAAGTCTGCGTTGAATTGAAAATTTTTATTTGTTTCTTGTTTGCTAGCTGTTGAGGTGAGTTGCCATGGTGATTCTTCGATACAGAGAACCGCAAAGAGAGACAAGTCGACCGTGACTAACGATTTCGTGTGGGGAAAGCTATCCGTATTCGAAGCGCCAACGTCAAAGCTACCACATCTGGCCTGCCTTCCAATTATTTTCCATCCTGGGCAAAAAACATAAAAATCATACCATACGCTCATTCCGACATCCCGTCGTTGTTCCTCTCGTTCTGCTGAGCTGCTGCTTCCTTGTCCCTGATCAACGCGGAAACCTGCCGACTCCATTCATTCATTAAGCGTTTGCGTGGAAGTACCATCGTTCGCATAGAAGCTCAGACTTGTCAAGATGTCGAAGAACAGGGACATCCGGAACCACTATCTCTTTGAGATCGCTACAGAGGTCGCCAATCGAGGTATGCGAAAACTCTACTTGCAATTGGATTTAGCCAACGAACTCTCTTACTAACGATTCCTCCCAGTCGGTGGTATCTATTCCGTCATCAAGTCGAAAGCGCCCGTCACCACCGCTGAATATGGAGATCGATATACCCTCATCGGGCCTCTAAATAGGCAATCTGTGAGCTCAGCGCATCCTTTAGCTCTCCCTCCAGTAATGTCTCTCTGGCTAACCATTTCTGTTCCAGGCCGCAGTAGAGGTTGAACAGCTGACCCCAACCAATCCCGAACTCGCAGCCACCATTGCATCGATGGAAGAACGAGGCATTGGCATACTCTATGGCCGATGGCTAATCGAAGGAGCTCCTCGAGTGCTGCTGATTGACACCAAGTCAGCATACAGGTTTCTCGACGAGTGGAAGGCGGACCTGTGGAACGCCGCTCGCATTCCAACCCCACCTGGAGACGACGAGACAAATGAAGCCGTGGTATTCGGTTACCTGGTTGCATGGTTTTTGGGAGAGGTAAGTTGCAAAATTGAGAGGGGAACTAGTATGATTGATCGTTTTAAAATGCTGACGCCCTCGTAGTATGTCGCTCATGAAACATCAAAAGCCGTCATTGCCCATTTCCACGAATGGCTGTCAGGTGTAGCTTTGCCCCTCTGCCGGAAGCGCAAGATTGACGTAACGACCATCTTCACTACTCACGCAACTCTTTTGGGGCGGTATCTCTGCGCCGGCTCCGTTGACTTCTACAATAACCTGCAAGACTTTGATGTGGACGCTGAAGCTGGCAAGCGCGGCATCTACCACCGTTACTGTATCGAACGAGCAGCTGCCCATACCTGCGATGTTTTCACCACTGTCTCCCACATCACGGCGTATGAGAGTGAGCATCTTCTTACCCGCAAGCCGGATGGTGTTTTGCCCAATGGTCTTAATGTCACCAAATTCCAGGCCATGCATGAATTCCAAAATTTGCACCAACAGGCTAAGGAGAAGATCCATGATTTTGTGCGAGGACACTTCTACGGACATAATGACTTTGACCCAGATAACACGCTCTACTTCTTCACGGCAGGTCGCTACGAGTATCGGAATAAAGGAGTTGATATGTTCATCGAATCCTTAGCGCGCCTCAACCACCGCCTGAAGACTGCCGGATCGAAGATGACTGTGGTAGCCTTCATCATTATGCCAGCGCAAACACATTCCCTTACTGTAGAAGCTTTACGAGGCCAAGCAGTCATTAAATCCCTGCGAGATACGGTTGATGTGATCGAACGGTCAGTCGGCAAACGTATCTTTGAGCGTGCCCTTAAGTGGCACGATGGTGACCCAATGCCAGAAGAAAAGGACCTCATCACATCCCAAGATCGCATCCTCCTGCGTCGTCGTGTCTTTGCCATGAAACGGGAGAGCCTCCCTCCGGTGGTAACTCATAACATGGTGAACGACTCAGAGGATCCTATCCTGAACCAAATCCGACGTGTGCAGCTCTTTAACCAACCGAGCGATCGCGTAAAGATCGTCTTCCATCCAGAATTCCTCAACTCTTCAAACCCGGTCCTTCCTATGGACTACGATGAATTTGTGCGTGGAACGCATCTTGGAGTATTTTCTTCTTACTACGAACCATGGGGTTACACGCCTGCCGAATGTACCGTTATGGGCGTGCCATCCATCACTACAAACTTGTCCGGATTCGGCTGTTACATGGAGGAACTGATTGAGAACAGCACCGACTATGGTATCTATATTGTTGACCGCCGCATGAAAGGTGTCGATGAGAGTGTTAACCAGCTTACATCCTTTATGTACGATTTCACCGCCAAGTCCCGTCGTCAACGTATCAACCAACGTAACCGTACTGAGCGACTTTCCGACCTTCTCGACTGGAAGCGCATGGGCTTGGAGTACGTCAAGGCTAGGCAACTCGCATTAAGGAGAGCTTATCCAGAGAGTTTCGAAGGAGAAGATGTTGATGATTTCATTCCGGGAGTTGAGCAGAAGATAAGCCGGCCGTTCAGCGTGCCGGGAAGCCCGAGGGATAGGTCTGGTATGATGACTCCAGGAGATTTTGCAAGTTTACAGGAAGGACGCGAGGGCTTGAGCACAGAGGATTATGTTGCGTGGAAGTTGCCGTAAGTTCTTGATCCTCGTTCTATATGTGGTTTGGCTTCCTATAAGGGACGTGAAGATTTACAGCCATAGAAGCGATAGATAGATGCAGTGCTAACGCTGTACACAGAGAAGAAGAAGACCCCGATGACTACCATTTCCCACTCACACTACGAGCAAAGAAATCTACTGGTCCCACTAGCCCTGTGGAGCCAGCCATTACTAATGGCTCCTCTTAAAATGGTGGCAATAGAGACATACAACCTCGCTGTAAAGGAGCCGATGATCAATTGAACTATGAGAGTTACGGATGAGGAGGAGCTATGGATGACAAAAATTCTGGCAAGAAAATAGGGACAAACAAAAAAAATTGATCATGAACGGAAACTCTGGATTAGAATGAAGAAGTTGAAGAGATGGGTATAAATGACGGTTTCGGGGGTTTTGATGTCAGGGGCTAATGGAAATATCCATACGTACGCACTACATGGAAAATAACCAGGACCGGAACATTTGGCTGGTGGGAGAGGAAGTGGGGTTGGTTATCATGCAAAAAAACGAGCGTGTTTTTTCATTTTATTAATAACTGTACCAATATATCTGGCGTCTTTTTGCCCTCATTTTGTTGCCCCATCCCTTTATTGCATTGCAACTAGTTTTATCCATTCCTTTTTCTTAGCATTTATCTTTCTGCATTAGCANTTTTTTTTGCATTTGAAAAAGCCTGCATATTTATTTGTACAATAATATCGTTTTTTGTTTCTATTTTTATTGTTAAATTGTTAATCGTATTGTGTCTACTATGTTAGGTTTATTTTTATTTTTAGGGGTTTGACAACACTTTTGCTTTATACTTGCAAAGTTCTGATAACTTTTATGTGATTCCAGTTCATAAGTGAATGCCCATGTCCTACCTGGTATGAAGTAATTAATACGGTAGTTTCCTACGATGAAAGTAGTACTCTCGCTTTTGAATGAATGAATTATATAGCGGTCGGCGATAGATTGGCTATGGAGTATGTCGTCAATTGCCAAAACAAGCATGCACACTAAGTTAAGGCTCGGGACGATGACAAGCTCGTGATGCTAGGAACTAACAGGGAGAAAAAGCGGGGATGAGATGGTAGTATTTGGCAGAGACTAGTTGGATCATTATCTTATTTGGGAATTAAGACTTTAGGTGTCTTAAAGTCAATGTATTATACACGAAAGCCTGACCCCTCGGTTGCTTCTTATATCCTGGCAATATACGATATAAGACGCTTGAATTAAGAGTTGCCCCTCCTTCCCCCTTGACAAAACCCCTCGTCAAAACCCACTCGCTCCCCTGTAGAACACCATGTCGCCAGTAAACCGGGGTCAGCCCTCCTGAGATATCATCAACGCGTCATCACATCAAAATAAAAATGATGGCTATCGCACAAACAGTTCCTTAAGTCCCCAATCTCTGAAACCCATCATCGCCATATATCATACCGTTGACTCTTCCTCTTCCCCTTCTCCCCCGCGCTACTACTCGGTCGCCCATGCCCCGTAGGAGGCCTGTCATCATCAGCAGGAACCGCCAAAAGACCGCCAAAGCCATTGCCAACGATGACGCTCTTGCGCACATCGTTTCGACCATTAACGCTCCAGCTCTTGGCCATGGAGTCGCTGAGACCATAGCTGCTTAGCGGCCGCAATGCTGTCATTGAACCTCGACGGCCAGGTGCGTTGGGAGGCATGAGGTGAGTGAACGACCAATCAGCTTCTGAGAGGGACTTAGTGTATATGTTTAGGGGTTTCTGGAGTGTCGACTGTTGTGGGGGGTTACGATTAATGGGGAAGGATTGAGGTGCAGCACTGCCTGATTGTGGAGAGAAGGAAGCGTGTGATCTAGAGAAGTTGGTGGCGGCTGGGGATTGTGGGTGGAGATTTTGCTGTGCAAATGGATTATTGGAACTGAATCGATTCGTATTAATCCCCACTCCAGATCCACGACGAGTATTGGAGAGGGACGATGGGATAGAGTGCTGTGATGGAGGACGGAAGCTATCTGGATCCGAAGCAAAAGCTGGCACCGGTGGTGCAAGATCAAGTAAAGCTTCTGGGAAGTCTGGATCACGCACGTAGAGGTCTTGGAGGTTTGGTAGATTGTTTGCAGTTATCGCTGACGCAAGGAAAGCGTAGTAGCCCACCGTGGTGCTGGCATAAGCGTGTGCGGATGATGAGGACGTGATTTCATAGTGGAGGGTTTTGAGGGAATTAGAGGACAACAGAGCGGTGGCGGCTTTAGGAGGGAAGACGGTTGAGACGGACTCGATGATGGAAAGGGATGTTAGGTAAGGTGCAGCCGCCAGGATCTGGTAGAGGGTTGAGGGATGGACGCCCGTAGATGTGAAGGAGAGAGCTTTGAGTTTGGTATGGGCGTTCGGCTGGGACAGATAGGCGACTATACCATCAGCCGTAACATTGGGGGTATCTTCGAAAACGAGCTCCACGAAATAGGGGAGAGGAGGTAGGTAGTCGTGTTGACCGAAGATATCATCAGTGAACGACTCCATGTTTTTGATTTTCAGAGCCCGCAGATAAGGCAGAGCTCCTAGAACCTCGCGAATAATCGTAGGATCCATATTGATGTGCGAAAGTTCCAGCACCTCCAGATTTCGCCAGAGCATACCAGTGGTCAACTGCTCCAAGCTCTTCTCCGCCCCGCGCATATAGCTCATCTTCCTGATGTCCGGACAACGTCCTTGAACCTCCTGCTTCAGCGTATTACAAGATGCATCATCGGTGTAGAAGCCTTCTGGGAGATCGATGTATCGAAGATTTGGCGCCACAGCCACTATGCGCGCGAGGTCGGGCTTGCAAGTTTCTCGCGTCATGTACGGTGTCTTGCAGAACAGGACCATCAGGGCAAAGCCCGAGGGATCCTCCCATAGCGTTCTACAGAGCAAGCGCAGTCTTGCCTGTGCGGTATCTTCGGGTTCAGCATTGCGACTCAGGAACGATCGTCGTTTGCGCTTCTCGGCTAGGATCTCCTCGCGCTCGCAGTAGTGGACGGCATCGATGCGAATGCTATGGTACCTGTCGCAGCAATTAGCTCTCACATTCTTCACGAGATACATGTACCAGCCGTGGATATCTCAAGATCGCGTGGAGAGAGGGAAGAAGAGCCCGAACTCACAAGACCTGTGCCGCAATGGACCTCCACCGCCTGCTCACCTGCGCGCAGTGCGACAAATCTCTCAGATCACACAGCATGCAGGCATCCTCTATGGTTGACTGCTCACAGCTCTCGTAGGTCTCATCGGACGCATGTGGACATACCACGGTGAAGATTCGCTGCAGGATGCCTGGAGTGAGTCTGGACGTGAGATCTACCGTTGGAGCTCGCACCTGCTGTGGGGTGTGGGTGTCCGTGAAGACCGGCGGTTGGACGTATAGGCCAGCGTCTTTGTTGCTAGCCTTCTTCTTGCGCCTGAACCACTTCATGGTGATGGGCGTGGTGTTGGGAGGAACCACCTCTCTTGATGGTAGATTGGAGAGGATGAGAGGGAAAGGTGAGATGGGGGAGGATGGAGCTGTAGTAGTACAGCAGTACCGTAGCTCGAGTGTCCTACCTGTCTGTATACGGAAGGCACAAGGTCAAGGTTCGGGCCCAAGGTTGAGGTCGACCGGGCGCGGTTTGCGGGCGCGGTCCAGGAACAGCGAATTAGTTCCTCTCGTAGCGACAGCAGATTGCGATAAATTAAACACGGGGTTGCCGGTTCCCTCCCCCCCAGCTCTTCTTCTTATAATATAATATTTCTCTTTCTTGGGGAAATGAAGTCTGACTGTGCACACCACCACTCGCCCCGTGCCGCCGCTGCTGACTGGCTAGATTAGGCACGTCTTAGGACTCAAGCAGTCAAGGTGGGATCCTTAGGTCACTGACTAGCACTCTTTGCGTTGAGCTATAGTGATGGCAAATTAAGGTTGTCCATGCAATTCGGGCGATGATTTGCACAAGGGCAGAACGCCCAGCTAGCCTTGCATAGGGGTTCAACCATGGCTTCCGCCCCTCTTCCAGCATTACCATCATCACCATTAGAATCACCGTTATATGTGTTGGGAAACAGGCAGATACGGTATCCTTTCTTCTGGTGAAAGGACCATGAAACCCAGATGCTGTCAGGAAAAAGACTGGTTGCAGCCGAGCAGATACGTGTAACCAGTCGTTTTCAAGACAAGTCGCCTAGACGAGACACAGGCAATGCAGTTGGACAGTTGATATCTCGGGTTTCGCGCTTTGCTCCTCCTGCAAGTGCCTGGCCATTCAGATGCCGTTACTAATGAGCAGATCTGTCTAAGCTCTCTGTGCAGATGCCGTTTCAGATAGGAGTCACCTCGAACGGCCACGATGCAGTAATACCGTACTGTCCGATACATCCGAGTTGGGAAAGAGTGCGCATGCTGAATCCCTCACCCTCTGCTGTCTATCTTTGTCCTAGGTGAGGAGAAACCTATTGATTAGTTTTACTTTCTGAGCCTGTAGCCTGTCTTAATTCAGAACAGGGGAATTGTCATAACGCGTGAAAAAAAATCCAAACTTCAATTGTGCTATGGTCGGCCATGCTGGATGCTAGCGAACAGTTCACCTGCTCTGTAAAACCATGTCTCATTCTTTCAGTTTTCCGAGGCGTGTAGATCCATCTTCAGAATACAGTATAATTATGCAGTTTTGAATACTGGAAAATAAAGGGTTTTGTCGGAAAATCAGCATTGCTCCTCAATGTTAAGGTAATGGTATTTAATGTCGATAAAAACTGAGACGAATCATGATCCCTCAATCTGGAGATCGTTGTCTCTTTGAGATTGAATGAGTGAACATTGAAAAGACTTGTGGAATCCAGTTCATGGATTGATTAAATTACCCCACAGTTTCCTGGGCGGTGGGTGCACGGGTGCCTTGAACTGGCCTGGAACGAGACGACATCTGAAAAGTGTCCCCTCCAGCTATACATCCACAAACAAATGTCTGGAGCACCGCAATTGGGCTTCGCAACGCTCAAAGCCCTCGAACTTTATATTTGCCTCATGGAATAAAATCACAGAGGAAGTTAAATCACCATCCACTTCTTCTTCTTTTTACGAAAACAAAAAGATACTCAAAAGGCCACGATGCATTCCACTCTCGTGCGTGCGCAGAATGTCTTTGGCTTCTTCACCACCGTTGCCTTCTTCGTCGCCGCTCTGATCGCCCTCTCCGACTTCTCACACCCAAGAACACCACAAGCCGAGATCTTTGTGAAGGATGTCCAAGTGTACGTCAACCTGCATTCCTCCCAATTGCTGTTCATCTCTTCCCGCTTTCCTTGCAAACGGATAAGAAAACACACAAATCTAACCCTTACTCTCATCCCATCCACAGATCAAAAGGCCGTCCCCACTACTACTCCTCCAAACGAGAAGAATACGCCTCCATCCGCTTTTCCTTAAACGCAGACATATCCTCCCTCTTCACCTGGAACACAAAACAAGTCTTCGTCTACGTAACCGCCTCCTGGCCCTCCAGCAGCAACACAACCACCAACGAAGCCGTGATCTGGGACACGATAATCACCTCCCCCTCCGCCGACCACCTAACCAACATCGGCCCCGTCGCGAAAAAGAAGCTCATCAAGAGCGCAAAGGGAAAAGCAATCGACCCCTCGCGCGGCAAAATCAATCTCAAGAATCAGCGTCCAAAGTACCAGATCACTGCTCCTGGGGGGAAGGTGGCTGAGACCAAGGATGTGGTGCTGAAAGTGCATTATAATGTTCAGCCGTGGGTGGGGATGTTGACGTGGAGTCCGGGATGGGAGGTGGGGAGGTGGGAGAAGATTAAGGGAGGGGTTTCTAAGGTTTTTGGATTGCCTGGGTTGAAGAGTAAGGAGGGGGAGAAGAAGAAGAGTAGTGCTGTTTGATATTTGATATTGTTTTTTTGAGGTAGTAGTTTTTGTAGGATACCCGTCACTACTTAGGAAGAAAGAAAGAAATATATGGTATTAAAAAAAGGGGGGATATTATATAGACCGGCTCCTTGTAAGGAATTATTAAGTGGTAAATTTCTATTATATTATGATCTAAACGCTTTTAATGAATATCTATTCATCACCTTTTTTAAAACCTCGTCTCCCTTTTGCATCTAGATATATGTATAAAATGTATCATGAACTTTTCCTCATCCCAAAACAAACGCCTTTTTATCCTTCTAACCTGCATACCATATGAACAGACCTCATAACATCAACAAATTCTTACAACCAAAAATACCATCTTTTACACTTTTGACTCTTTAAAAGAGTGTTTCAGTATTTGACAGTCAATCCCCATCCTCCCTTCAAAACCCTCACCACCCCAAAAGCTATCACAGAGCCCACATAACACAGCCCCGTCCAAAGAATCAATCCCCAGTACTTCCCGCCATCAGCCACAAGGATCTGTCCGGCGATGGGAATCCCCGTCAAGCAGCCCAAACTGACAATAGTGTAGCATGTAGCATAATACCGGCCGTAATCCTGCGTATCGCATAGTTGTCCAACACAGACGGGAGTCAGGGAGATGTTACTACCGGAGGCAAACCCGTAGAGGAGACTGAAGAGGATGAGCGCGCCCTTGATGTCGCCGAAGGGAAGCCAGATGGCGAAGATGAGGAAAATGGTGAAGAGCACGGCTATGATGGCGGTGTTGTAGCGTCCGATCTTGTCGGCGTAGTAGCCTGGTAACCAGCGGCCAAAGACGGAGCCTGCATTGAGGATGGGCAAGATCTGGTAGGACAAATCTTGGGCGAATCCCTCTTTGAGCGCGTATGAGGTTAGGTAGGTTAGAGGAATGAAAAGACCCCATTCAATGAACCATACGCCAAGCACGGTCCAGGCAAAGGCGGGATCGCGCAGGATACGCAGGTCAGGATGAGGACTTGATTTCGTTGGCGGGAGACGGGATCGTACGAGGAGGTTGGCCATGGCACATAGGAAGATGAAGATAAAGCCTATGATGCGGGTTGACCATGTCCAACCTACACGTGGAATGAGGGACTGTAGCATCAAAGGGAAGACGATGCCGCCCATGGCTCCTCCTCCTGCTGCGATGCCTGTTGCGGTGCCACGGCGGCGGTGGAAGTAGTGGCCTACAGCAGCAATGCAGGGAGTGAAAAGGAGGGATGTGCCTACCCCAAAGACGCCAAAGACGAGGAGGAATTGGTAGTATTCTGATTACTGTGTGAGCATTTGGTTGTAAACTTCCGGGTGATCCCATGGTGTGGGCTACATTGGGGCAAAATGAATGTGTGCAGATGAAAGAGGTAGTGAGTTGTGTGGAAGTAGGTTTGTAGGAGAAAAAGTACCCACCAGTACACAAGCCCAGCACAAACTGCATAGATATCAAGCATATACTCCCTGAAAGAATAAGCCATCTTGGGCCATACACATCGAATATAGGGCCGATATAGACTCCGCATGCAAAGGTTAGAAAGCTATAGACGGAAAAGATCCAGCCTATTACCCCGGCATCGTAGGCGGCTAGCTGGTGCGTTGAAATATAAGCTTGGTAGGATCCAAGAGTGTTGGCGATGCCTATGGAGGTCATCATTCCGCACCAACTTCCAATCACGACCAGCCAGGCTTGAAGACCGCCTTCAGGGTAGGTATGTCCATCCTCGACTAGCAGTGTGTCCGATGAGAACGGTGATTCTGGGGTTAGGGGAGATTCTGCGGGATTCTGGTCTAGTTTCTCATCCATCTGGACGGACAATTCCAAAATCGCCGGTTGTTCCAGTGCATAGCTTGTAGGTTTTCCGGAGCCGACCTGGTTATAGCTCAGACCTACCGCCTTTTCTTCAGCTTGAGGTATGGTTGACTCCTCGTCCACTGCATAGTCACTCAGGCTGCCTTTGGAGGAAGGTTGGGAAGCATTTCCCGTGATGTTGGAAACTCTGTGAGAATCACTCTGGAGACCCGAGTCTCTAGACCCGGCACTCATGTGTTTAAAAAGAGAAGATGATGGAAATACGAAGAGAGTATGAGATTTAAAAGGTTCAAGATATTGATAAAAAGCTAGAGATTGAAGTAACTNAAAAAGGCCCAAAAGAAAAGAAATAGGTAGAAGAGACCGATATACCAGGACTCAGTGAAGTCTTCCGGCAGAGCAGAGCAGAAGCAGGAATAAGGAAATAAATACAAATACAATACCGTAAGCGTTGGTGGGATGCAGAGAACAATTTCACCATTAGAAAGAGTTCTAACGTAACTTCGCGTTCTTGTGTGTCATTGAAATTCATTTTGTGCCGAGACCCGCCGCCTTTGGTGATATCACGTGAGAGAGCATGTTGCTAGGACGGCAATGAAGCGATTCCAGCTTCTACTGTAGTAGAGAAGAGTAAGAGGCAGCATGCTTCTGGTAATTATCTCTGCCATGCTTTGACTCTTAGAGAATGTAGAAGTACTGCTGATGTGATGATGATGACATTGTAAAGCAATAGCCTTGGTACAGCACTGTACATCACGTATAATTAATTATACCACACCTGTTCGCCCTCTGCAGCGTACATGGGGCCGCACACCCTCAACAGCTTCATAGCTTGGATTCGCAGCTTAGCTGGCACCATTACTGCCAGGACCCAGGAACCCGAAGTGCTGCTGGATGTCGTCGTGCTGTGAGCCCAACTAAACTGATTCTTGCCTCTCGAACACATTTCGAACACCTCTCCGAGCCCCTTCGTGCCCTTCTCTCAACCACCTCAGAAACCGTGACGATCGCGCTCCCAATGATGCCCAGCCAGATGTGACAAGTCGCCACAGCATCCGCACATCAAGACAGCAGCCATGACAAAGGACATGACAGCGATGGCAGCGCACCACGCGGATGCCGGAATGGCCCGCCCCAGTCCGACACGGGGCTGGCTGCGATACGGCGAACAAATTCTTTCTTCTTGTGCCTGTGGTGTTGTGGCCAGGTTGGAGCTGTTTGGGATGTTTTGGGTGTTTTGGGTGTTTTTCGCTGTGGCAGCTCATTCATTAACTCGGCACACCACCCCAGAACCACTAGAGCTTGCCCGCTCCCAGCCTGCCCGAGACAACATAACTCTCCAGCCTCCTCAATTTCTCGACGCATTTCTCTCTCTCTCTCTCTTTCTCTCCCCCATTGCCATCTACCTTTCCACTCTTGCATACGGTTTTATTCCTTCATATGAAATTTCTCTTCTAGAATTTCGTATGGCTGTATTTCTATCCACTCAACATCGCAAAAGTTGACGCTTATAATCTTCCCATGCTGATCTCCCGACTATCACCGAACACCCTCACATACATAACCTTTATCCCAAAATCTCCACTCACGCACAAATACCCATAAATACCNTTTTTTTTAGTCCGCTTTCGACCTCTCACACCTGCACGCGCCACAGCATGTCTCCATATCCTACACCGCCTCCGACTATTTCTCCAAAGTCCCGGGCCAACCTTGCGCACGACTCTCATACATATTTCGGACCAGCAGACGAACAGTTATCTCCAGATTCCTACGATCCCCCCGACGCAAAATCCTCCTTCGACCCCTCACAATCCCAGACCGAGCCGCGATCCCAGCGCGACCGCACCAACACGGATCAGACCTACAACAGCTACGTTACCGCCTCCCAGGGACTTCCACACAGCACCCACACCGATCCTTCTCATATAAGCTACGTCACGGCTCCTCAAAGCAACTATATGCCTCCGCCGCAAGGCGAGGCCCATTCCTACTTCAATCCCTCCAACCCGCCAACTCCGGATCCCAATGCGGCCGCTAATGCTACTCTGGCAGCGGCCTACTTCAATCCAACTCCCGCCTCTCCTCTGATCCCCGACAAACCATATGTCCCCCCGCCGCAGGGCGAGGCACACTCCTATTTCAACCCCTCAAATGCGCCAACTCCCGTCAATATTGCTCCAATCCCCAATACACCACCACCTTTTGCAGCTGCCAAACCGCCCCGTTCTCCAAGGTCGAACCGCCCCCCTAGCCGCCCCATTACTCCCGTGGTGCATAGCGTGCCTACGCCGTACAATGGCTCGCGGCCAAGACCGAGACGTGGGTTTTTCAGGAGGATGTGGAGGAAGTTTACCAAGCGCCTCCGAAGGATTTTGGAGTGGGCAATTAAACACCCTATCAAAGCTACCTTGATCGCTTTTCTACCTGCGTTCCTTATTGGTGGAATAGTGAAGATTATCAAGAGCCTTTCCAAGGGCCTTGAGGCTGGACTGAAAGATATTCTGATGGGATTGGGCTGGGATTATTCGCAGTCTGGCCGTGGCAAGGGCGACGGCAAAGGCTCCGGAGGAAAGGGAGGAGGAGGCAGTGGTGGACTCAGGGATGAGTACGCTGTAGAGGACTACAATACAACGAATCGGAGGCGCGTCACCAAGGAAGAAGAGATTCGAAGGGATGTGTATATTGAAAGAGATGGATATTGGGCAGACGAGCGTGATGCCAAGGACACATACAATCAAAGAAGATACCAAGAGGATGAATATATAAAAGCAGGGTATCTGCCCCGGATCGGGTTTTTCTCAGACCAATATGATACGAAACGGGCAAATATTCCGAAAGGAGGGTACCATGTAGATGTATATGGTGCGACGGTGGAGAATACTCCAAGAGGTGCTCTTTACGCGGACGAGTACGATGTGAAGGAAGCGTACAATCCAAGAGGCGGATACCAAGCTGATAACTACAATCTTCAAGAAGGCGGGTATGGCTTCGGGGGTGGATATCACGTGAATGAGATAGCTGTGGAAAGAGACTATAAGGTGGTGGATAAACGACGAGGTAAGCGACTCTATCATACCTTTTTTATTTAAGAAAAAAAAATCCGGGATGACTTTGCCAAAAGTCATGCGTTAATACTAAGCAGATGGCCTATAGATGAGAACGATTACGGCTATTTGGATTATGGCTATGAAGAGTACCGAGATACACGCTGGGAAGACTTTAACGACGATAACACTAAAAATAACGACTGGATTAACGATTTTGACGACCGCAACAACTACAATTATAACAATACCCGTAACGACGATAACGATAATGATAAGCAGAAACCCAAGGATATCGATAACGATGGCAATGGCAATGGCAACGGCAATGATCGTGACCAAGAGCAGCAGGACTGGTTCGGCGGTGTGTTCAACGACTTCAAAGGTTTTGGCGGCACCAAAGCAGGGTCGATAGATGGTTTAACGAAGATCATTCTGATGTTTATGTAGGTCATCAGCTCCCGCACCCCCCGTTCCCCCCGCTTCCCAGATTGTTTATAAGCACGTTCTGGCCGGTACCGATGGGCTGATTCGTCTTCCACCTTTTTGCAGTAACCAGTACTGCAAGCTCTCGCCGTCACCCATGCCTCGAATAGCGAGCATCTTATTAGAGTTGTATTTCTTGGAAGGAGGGCAATGATTAGCTTCTTCAGGGGAGGCTATTTTACATTTTGGCATTTTCAATTGGCATCATCATTTAGATTCTTAGATTCTTTACGAGAGGGTTTGCATGTGTCTTAACGGAGTTACCCAACATTAGTTGATTTGTTCACCCAAAAAAAGAGATTAAATGTTGCCTTTTTGTTTATCTTATTGTATCAGAGTTTTTACATATCGAATCTATAGCGAGGGAATATGAGCAAGTTTTTTGTATCTTATTTTGCCTAACGGTTTATTTTATATGGCGCCAAGATCTGTTTTTCCCCTGCAAGCTTCAGCCTCGTGCTCGGCGCAACAGCCTTGGCAGAGAGGTGAGGTTGCTTGGCACCCGCAATAGAGCCTCCTAAACGAGGTTAACTGAGCAAGTTTATTATGTTCCCACGGGTAAGAGTATCTAGAGGGTGGAATACTCCACTTCTCCTCCCTGGACTTGCTTCTCCTTCATTCTACAATAATGCCAAGGAAGTGAAGGGAATCAGGCAATCGGGTGCCAAAATAGTGACCCATAAGAAGGTGGCTTGCAAAGAGAGGAATCGGAACAAAAGTATAAGTATAAGTAGATGTAGACAGCATTTTCTCTATTATTGTTTCGTGTTCTTCACTTTCCTCATCTTTTGATTATAAATCTATATTCCAAATATATTTCCCTAAAAGAAAGATAAGGAAAGAAAAGAAAAAGAAATGTTCACCCACGCTCTTCTCACCCTCTCCTTGCTAACCTCCCTCTCCGCTGCCCACTTCAAAATCGAATACCCGCAATGGCGGGGCGATTCCTTCCAGACCGGCGCATCACAGTATATTTATCCATGTATGTCTTTATGTTTTTTTTATTAAGTGTCTTTCATATATTAAACCCCCCAACCCGCTCGTCTTGAAGAAAAAAATGAAAAATCTAACAACCCCCATCCTCCCAGGCGCAAACATAAACCAAACATCCCTCACAAACCGCACCATCTGGCCCCTAAACGGCGGTTCCCTCAACCTCGACCTGCACCACCCCTGGACCTACCTCTTCATCAACCTAGGTCTTGGAACGGATTACCCAGTCTTCAACATCTCGCTGACGCCGCAGCCGCTGAATGAGACGGGGAATGGAACGTTATGTCTGCCAAGGGTGCAGCTTCCAGGCGACCTCGTGCTGAGGGAGGGACAGAATGGGAGTATTCAGGTTGTGACGTTTGGGGAGATGGGGGCTGCTTTGTATAATGTTAGTTTTGATATTTCTCTTTCTCTTTCTTTCTTTTGTGTCTTTCTTTGGTCTTATTGGTGGAGGTGTTACTTTTTTTCTTTTTTCCTTTTCTTTTTCTACTGTGATGTGTGATGTGTGATTAAAGAGAAAGCTAACGATTTACCTATCACATACCTAGTGCGCAGATATAACCTTCAGCGCAAATGCTAGCCTCCTATCTGGTGATGCCTGTCTCAATTCATCTAATGTCGCTGTGTCTGTAGTCAACCAGGAAGTCAATGGGTCTACTGTTGATGAATCTAATGGATCTGAGAATTCCACTGGTACCCCGTCGGCGGCGAGTGGGACCGGAGTCGGGTATAACGTGTTAATCACTGGTACTATTGCTGCACTTGGGGCTGTTGTGTTTAGTTTGATGTTGTAATAAGATTCGCAAGTATGTTGTAACTGCAGAAGAGAGTTAGGGAAGGAGAATAGATAGGAAAAAGCGAGACTTCAATTGATATATTTGTAAATGTGTATGTGTTGTGTGTGTGATAGTACATAGTTTCAATTCCAGAAATATTGCATTCCACCTATTAATCCATTCCACTAAAAAGACTNAAAAAAACCCCCCCGGAGGGATACTTATTAGATATTTCTCTCTTTCCCAACCCCCAGCCCAGGTAAAACTCCACGTATTCATAAACTCATGTAATAATTTCCCGCAATCTTATCTCCATTTTGTCATGCCCACTCAAAAAAAAAGCCCCACCCAAATTTCCCTCCGAGAGTAGAATCGTCTTGAAAGGAAAAAAGGGTCAACCAGTTTAATAAACTGGTGGTGGTGGAGCTGTTGCTGGCTGAACAATCGTCCCGTATCCGTGGCCACCAGTTTGGACTTTATCGCTGAAAATGCCCGGTGCCCGCCTCCCAGTGAGAGCTCCCATGCGCGCCTGCTCGCTACGGTCGTAATAGACCCATATGAGGTAGAAGGCGTGGATGTGGCCTGGGAAGTATCTGCTTTAATAGTTAGATACGTTTGTTCCCTTCAATTAGTTCGAGAAGTATATAACGGTCAAGTTAAAACGGAAATTGGAGGTGTTGAATAGCTCCTAAAAGCGCGAGATATTGTCACGTCTAGAAGGGAGAGTACTTACGCTAAGATAGTCAAGCAGATATTGATCAATAGATCAGCGCCGCATCCAGCGACGAAGAAGACACCGAGGGGAGGGACTGTGATGTTATTAGAATATGAAATACAGAGAAACGGGAAAGTTGGTGGTCTCATACAGAGCAGGGTGATCAAGATCAAAAGAATGGCTGAGCAGACACCCATATTGGCTGGTTGTTTGATATTGTAAAACAAAAAGTTTATGTTCTTTTTAATCTGATTGTGAGTATAATTCTTCTGGAGATAATCTATTTTGTTCCTTTATTTTTGCAAAATCAGAACTCGAAAATTTAGAGCAAACTGATTTTATAGGAAAGAAGGAATGGCGTGTATTGAATTGATGGAAAACATGTGCATCATTACCTTGGCAAAGTCGTGGCTAGACATGACGTCTGTCCCCACTTTTCTTGCTGTGCCACTCTCGCCACAATCCCCACTAATTAACCGTAACAGGGGGTTACCCGTTCCACGCGGGGAGATTGATTATGTTAACGTCGTTGCAAGGTAATACAAACATGGGAATAGTTACATATGGCTCAGTCTGAAGTCGTTTTACATGGAAGCACCTGCAGAATGTTCATTTTTCAAGGCAGCTCCTAGTAGAGTGATTGGAAGGAGAGTTTTGTAACATTGAAAATAGAAATAAGGTGTTTATAGCTCAACTGAGTAGAATGGAGAAAAGTGCAGGGACTCCCTATAAGAGATATATTTGCTCTAGTTCTATTGCACACGAATGGATTCAAACGTTTTGAATCACCTTCTTCTATAGCTTTGCACCTCCATCCAGCTCAGCAACCAAAACTCCCTCACCAACGTCATCACCATCTTCCCCTTCGTACACCCAGACTGTCTTTCCACCCTTCTGAGCCCTTATTTCAAGCTCCATCTTCATTTGCCTCACCACGGCAACAACATCACCTGCTGTAATTTCATCTCCTACATCGACCAACAGCTCCACCAATTTACCTGCAAAAGGAATAATGATATGATTCTTGTTCGCGGGGTCCCCTCTACGATGCGTATACGCGCTAGAAAGAGCTCCAAATGAGGCGGTTGTAGATGCCAAAGTTAGTAGGTATGGAGTAGGTTCTGTCGTGGGTGTTGTGTAGATCACTGAGGCTGTCAAGGAAGCAGGAAACTCGTTTCGGAGAACTCGCGTTAGTTGGAGGTGGCTTGGTATTGGTGCTGCAGTTTTTGAGTTCGGATTGGACGGTGTCTCTTTTGAGAGAGATATTGACCAAGCATCTCCTTTACGGAAAAGGACATTAGAAGCTGCAGATATGCCGCCATTGCTTGATGCACTCGAGCTCGAAACACCGACAGGATTATTGCTCAATCCCCCAGAGATCTCCTTTCCTGAATTCAAAACCAAAGGAAGATTTGTTTCAAGCCACTGTGTATCACACTCTTGTCTAGCAAACGCCTCGCTGGCCACAATGCCTCGTAACACATCTAAACTTGTCTTCACACCGTCGATGTAAGTATCTTCCAAGGCCCTTCTAGATTTTCTTACCACGTCATCCCAGCTAGACGCAGTGACTATGATCTTCGCTATCAAGCTATCAAAGTCGGTTCCAATGATCGCAGGAGCTGAAGGAATGAGGTGGGTATCCACCCTAACACCATTTCCAGCGGGGAATCTGAACGAGGGTATCTTGCCTATGCTCAATGTCCAGTCATTGGAGACATCTTCAGCTGTTACCCGGAGCTGTAACGAATAGATATGAGGTGGTGTCTGAGGATCCTCGGAGAGATGTGAGAGAGAAAGTGATGAGAGAGGATGGCCTTGAGCTATGAGAAGTTGGATCTTGACCAGATCTATCCCCATGGCAAGAGATTCTGTGATCGTATGTTCAACTTGGAGACGAGGGTTTACCTCGAGGAAATAGAAGGCTGGGGGTGAAGAACGGACTAAAAATTCGAATGTCCCGAGGGAAGAATAATTGACCTAGGGTTGTTAGCCTTCTCTAATGAAAGTATGCTCTGGACTGGAAATGCTACATACCATCTTTGCCATCCTCAACGCCGCATTAATAACATCAGCGACCAGCTTCCTATCTGGTATAGAACTAGGAGCAAATTCCACAACCTTCTGAAACCGCCTCTGAATACTGCACTCCCTCTCCCACAAATGCCTCACACCCCCTTTCCCATCCCCCACAATCTGGACTTCAACATGGCGAAACCCATCAATAGCAGCCATCTCAGCAAATGCCATCCCACTAGGGCTTTCCTGTAGAGCCCTCTTAGCTAAGGATGCTAAATCTTCCTTCTTCCGCACAATCCGGATGCCTCTCCCGCCACCTCCATCTACAGCTTTGATAATAATTGGATACCGTACTGAATCTGCAAAAGCTTCCAGCGCAGAGATATCACTCGTCGGTGTCCCTAACGCTTGCAATACAGGAACTTGGCATTTCTCAGCAAGTCTTCTCGCCTGCAACTTATCCCCGGTCTGAGATAAAATCTCAGGGCCGGGTCCGATGACTATAGCCCCGGCTTCATCCCACATGCGCTGGGCGAATTCAGCTGATTCTGAGAGGAAACCGTAGCCAGGATGAATGGTGTCAATAGAGTGTTTCTTGACAATAGCTATTATTTCTGATATGTTCAGGTAGGATGAGGCAGAGGGGATTGGAATCGAATGAGATGCATGAAGGGTGTGGAGAGAGTCATCAGGAGTGTAGAGCACGTAAGTGGTAATCTCCAGCTCTCTGGCCGTGGATATAATGCGGGCTGCAATTTCGCCTCTAGATTAATATTATTAGCCGGTATTAATATTTAATATTTTGTTATCTTTCTATAACATGAAACGAGAGGCTGTATAAACCCAACACCTCATGGTGGCTGAAATACACATAAAAAAATTAAAATAGTATGTATATCAATTCTAGTAAGAAAATAACACCAAAGAACCTACCTATTAGCAATAAGAAGTCGTTTTATAGGTCTATGAACTTGCGAAGCCATAACCATGTTTTTGAGAATGCGGACTACAGGACCTAGCCTGAATAAAATCTGTTCAGAGATATCTACGACAGAATTCTAAAAATGATATATAATTGACCAGAAAAACGACCTTCACGGAAGTTGTAAAGCTATGGGGATCGAGTCCGGAAGGGTGGGGCCGAGGTAAATTACCCCAGAATTTCCAAGTGGTGTGGGGTCAATAGTAGATAGCTTGCATTCTCAACCCGATGAGGTATAATTGGTCAATGTAAATAATTTTGAGTACAATTGATTTCCTGACTAAATCAGCATTGGCTATTTAATTATATATCTCAGCTACTTCTATAGTCAAGGCTTAGTTAGTCAAGGACCGCGGCGAAGCACCTGTGGTATCGGTAAGGGAAGGTGCCTCCGTGTGGGGTAAACAGACCGAGGTAACAAACAAAGCTATTCTGCATGAAGCTCCACTCACCCTAAAAGCGATTAATCAAGGCTATATCAACCTTATTACCTGCCAATAATGACACCATTTGATCCGTCTCTATGCTAACGGAGTCTTCTCTCAGAGAGTCCTCACAATGACGAAAGAGGATGAAAAGAAGCCATCCCCCTCAAATGCAACAGAACGTCTCTCACAAGTAGCTGGTCATGTAGCTGCATCATCCTCAAATACTTCAAAGAAGCGCGTCTCAAAATCCAAATCTAAAAGCAAAGATGAGCTTCCAGCGGACTATTCCGATGTCATGGGCCAAATCGATAAGCTTAAGAAAATAGCGTCCACACCCCCAGATATCAAAAGCCCAGACGTAAATAGCAGAGGCTATATCCGTCAACTACAGGCTGGGAAACTCTGGGTTCGGGACCGGGTGCTTCAATTACTCGATGAGGGTAGTTTCAGAGAAGTAGGTAGCGTGTCCGGGGAAGTCAAATGGAAGAAGTTGGAAGGGAACAGGGAGGAGCCTGTGAGTTTTGTACCGAGTAACAATGTCCAGGGATTCGGCATGTTGAGAGGAAGGAGGATCTTATTCACGGCCGACGACTTCAGTTTGAGAGCTGGACATGCAGATGGGGCACTGGCAGAAAAGACGGTTTATATGGAGAAACTTGCAATTGCGCTGCGGTTGCCCATGATTAAGCTTGTGGATGGGTCATCCGGTGGTGGCTCGGTGACTACAATTGCGAAGCAGGGCTACTCTTACATTCCTGCCTTACATTCTATTGAGCCTACTGTCAGGCAGCTGAATATGGGCATCCCTAATCTAGGCGCCGTTTTGGGCCCAGCAATTGGACTGGGCGCAGCGAGAGTTGTTTTCTGTCATTTTTCGGTCATGGCGGCAGACATCGGTAGCCTTTTTAATGCTGGACCTAAGGTTGTTGAGGGTATGTATGAAATTACGCGTCCCTTTTCTGGTTTGTCTGGGAAAATTGCTGACATGTTTCAGGGGCTACTTTTGAAGAAGGGCTCAGCCTCACGGACCTAGGTGGTCCGAGTATGCACTGTACTAACGGCACCATCGACAACCTGGCGGCCAATGAGCAAGAGTGCTTTGAGCAACTACGGATTGTCCTGAGCTATCTTCCTAACTCAGGGGCATCATTACCACCTGTGGTAGTTTCCGAAGATCCAGTGGGTCGAAGTTGTGAAGAGTTACGAACAATAATCCCTAGAAGGAAGGCACGGATGTATGATCCACGAAAGATAATTACTACGGTAGTGGATATGGGAAGTTGGTTTGAAATAGGTGCTCTTTGGGGAACAACTGCCATCGTTGGTTTAGGTCGTCTAGCTGGTAGACCGGTTGGTATTATATCTTTGAACTGTGAAGTTAATGCAGGTGCTCTAGATGCCAGCGGCAGCCAAAAGATTAATCGTCATTTGAAATTCTGTGATATATTCAATATTCCTATCCTTCAATTTGTCGATATCCCAGGCTATGCTGTAGGTACTGTTGCCGAACGGACGGCAACCATGAGACATGGAGTGGCTCTGGCAAGTACATACTACTCAACTACAACCTCAATATTTAGTGTCGTTACTAGGAGGGTATACGGTGTCGCTGGTGGGATCATGCTTGACTGTAGAGATCCTCGAATGAGAGTAGCATGGCCGAGTGGAGAATGGGGTAGTCTCCCTTTGGATGGAGGCATTGAAGTTGGTCATTCAGCAGAGTTGAAAGCCGCAGCCACCCAAGGAAAACGTGAAGAGAGGTATAAGGAGCTCGAGGAAGAGTATACTCGACTTATGAATCCTGTGCGTACTGCAAATGCTTTTGGTGTGGAGGAAATTATCGATCCGGCTGCTACAAGACAGATTGTTGTGGAGTGGCTTAGACATGTGTAAGTGGTATTAACCAGTCATTTCGGGTTTTGATGATTTTCTAACTTTGATTTATCTTAGCTATGAAGAGCTTTTGCCAATACGGTTACTAGAAAGAGCTAGTGGCAAAATAAATCCAATGTTCTATTAGAATTTGAGAGGGGATCGACCTGATATTCAACTGTCTACCAAAATAGTCAACCCAGGTGGGGTATACATTTAGCTTGTAAACCTCATAATAAATCAGCAAAAAAAGGTTGCAATTTTAAGAAAACCTGTAGTTGTTAGAGTAATAGCCCTCAGCCTAAATCAAAACTGTCTTCGGATTGGAATGACTACCATCAACAGCCGATTAGACGTCTTCTCTCATTGAGATTTTCTGCTTATTTCATCTTTATACTTGCTAGGTCATTCGGTGATTGATATGTTGAGGATTCTATGGCAAGACATTGGTCCCCTAAGTTGTGTGGTCCTTAATCGCATCTTGGTAAAATTAGAAGCAAACATTTGCAAGGAGTATTTTCTTTTCCCCTTTAGCCAACGAACTGCCCTGTTTATTTAGCACCGCGCCCTCGAAGTAGTATATAGTAGGATTTAAAAAGAAGTTTCTCGAGGAGCAGATCAGTTGTCTCTGAACCCGTCACAATTAAAGATAATATGTAAAACTTAGTTTTCGTGTCTTTGATGTTTCAGAGCCAAGTAATTCGAGCCTGTGATATGACGCTTCATTGGTCCACATTAGGTGGTATTACAACTTTGGAGTCGAAATTGGTATTAATCCACGGTTGGTTGTCTGTGGCTCTCATTATACCCCTGAATTGATAATGCTCAACTTTAGTATGATCGAGACTCGTTGACGAGAAATGGGAGGATTCAGCGGGCCGCGGAAATATAAATAAACCTCGGTTTCAAGTTTTTCGAAGGTCGTACACTGATCTCGAAGAACTTAAAACTAGTGGGCGTCACGTTGATTAGGTACCATTACGGAACATAAATTGGCTCGACGCAAGGGGGAATTTTTGGGTACGAGCGATGTATCTTTGGCGGGGCTTGGCGATCCCTTGTGAGTTTGGTGCAGGATTTGAAACGACCCAAATATAAAGATCGGATGGTACCCGTCCGTAAGCGGCATTCCCGGGACGATTGATAGGGGGTGGGATTATTATACGGAGTAGATGAAGAGACGCCGTGTCTGCTTCCGGTGATAATTTGAGATGAATAATATTTGCTCGAGCTGGGAAGACGTTGTAATGTGTACTCCTCCCTCCCGCACGGGAAGATCCTTTCGATAACGGGCTGTGACGTGACATGAGACATGCTGGGTTCTGGGCCAGCAATTCAACTCCTGCTGTTAGGAAGTTGTCACATTGTGTAGTACAGGTCTCATGTATAGGAACTCGTCGAGCGCAATATTCATGTAAGGTATAATGTACAGGTACCTCCGTATCAACCTCCTCCACTAATCGAAGTTATTGTTAGACAGGGAAAGTTGCCGTGCCTCTGCTATGGCGCACTATGATATGTGTTTCATATGAGTGGTAGGCCGCCGATTGGCTGCCCTTAGACCTGTATCCTGTATCCTCCTTGCGGCCACGTACTGTACCTTATTGATGGGAACGGTAGGCTGGAGACCTTAGAGCCCTGGAAGCCCGTCATCCAAGACACTGAATTAAGCATGGAGGCTCGAGAGCACCTGCATTCTGACCTGTGCTGCGGTTATTACGGTATGTGACTCGTGGCTTCCTCGTGGGGTGACGGTCATCCTGAGAGGGAAGTTGGGGGAATTGCAAGACCCCATCCGGCTTCGCGAGAGGAAACTGCAAAGAGAGAGTGATAGGGGGCTGTGCTGGACTTAAGCCATCTGAAAGTGTTCGTGGATGTCCCGTAGGCTCGCGGGAGACTGGTCGCCGCTAGGACCTACTACCGTAGTTCAGTCTCCTGGTCGTCCTCTGCTCTCGGCGCTCCTTTTGTCCATTCAAAGTCTTCTCGCCATGATGTGACCCGTCGTTCTGGCTCATGGTAACATGGGCTAATCATATACTGTACTGTGCTCCAGCGGTGTACTTTTCTGCCCACACAGAGCTTCCAGAATGAAGAGAAAAATTGGGATAAACTGGCAATTGTTTCCTGGCTATCACTGGAAGAGAGTGGAGAATAAGAGAGCCAGAGAATTTGCCGTGTACCACAATTGCTAAAGCTAATTACTGTATTTCATCGTAGAGGCGAAATGGCGAACTCTCGTACGTGTTGTTGACCCACTGACTCGAGATTCCCGGACTTGCTAAAATTTCCCCCAACTGAGAGCAACCTGTGCAACTCGTAGCTTTGTATGTGGATATCCGCAGCCACTTTTTGACTAGCACAATCCGACAGCAATCAATTCCCGTGCGTTGCGTCGCGATGGGAATGTTCTGAGGTTGACCTGTGTGATCCGAAATAGTTGTTGACTTGAGCTACCCGAAAAAGGACGCTAAGAAACCCTGAAGAGCCAATTTCACGATTTCTGCTCGGTCAACTTTCCTTGCTCCACCTACAACCTCCCTCTCCTTTCCGCACCACCACCATATTTACGGGGGGATTTGGACTGAATCTTCTTGCTAGATCAGAGAGGATTTAGAGGACCTCCTTCCCAGTCTCCTCATCCTCGATCTTGCCCTTCTTTTCTCGTTCTCTTTTCCTCTCCTTCCTTTTGGGCCGGTCGACGTCTTCCCGATCCTTCTCGACAGTTTAGCTTCGATTCCATCTCGGCCTCGAATTTGTCACCATGTCTTCAACGGCCCCAGCTCAGCCGAATAATTTGGATAGATATGTGGTTATTCACGTAGCTACGACCTGCGACGAGCATGGCGTATACGTAACCAAGGATTCTGCGGAAGTGATAGAGCTTGGATGGATCCTGCTTGATGCAAAGACCTGTGATGAGGTATGTCTCTCTATTGGTATACGCATATATAATACCATGTCGCATTTGAATCCAGGCAGCTCCTAATTGTCTTTTTGTAGCTCCATCGCGAAAGTGTTCTTGTCAAACCTATCAACACCCCTATTACTCCTCTCTGCAGTAAGTTCGCTATATAACCGAGTGCAATGAAGCTTGCAAATGTTTCCATTCCGTCGATCGTTTCTACTCCTGTGTGGAATTAACAGGATGTGTACTGATTCTACTATAGCTAGCCTGACTACTCTCACTTGGGAGCATGTTAGAAATGCAGGCACTTTCCGCGACGCTATTAACAGATTTGATGCCTTCGCCTCCGAACACTTGACATCGCAGAACCTAGACTTCTCCTTTGTTACACTGGATTCCTGGGACTTGAGGGTGCAGTTACCTCGTGAAGCTCGTGACAAGGCTGTGGTGTTGCCACCTTACCTTCAGCACTCCCGTACTTTCGATCTACGAACCGAATATCAGCGATGGCAACAGCATCACCCGGAGTCGCTTCCATTCGGGCCATCCATGTTGTCAAACATCTGTGCTGCACTGGAGGTTGAGCCGGTTCAAGCAAGTGCTCCCATTAAGCATAATCTGCCTTTCCACTTGCAAGCTCTTGCTCCTGCATCTCCACGGCGAGCCATGGAGGAGGCAGTTACGTTGGCAAGAGTACTTCGAGGTCTGATTCGTAAGTCCCAGCCGCCTCATGAGCACCCTGATGTTCTCACCAGGCCTATGGATGCCCGTGCGGATGTGAGAGCTTTCCTGTCTGAGCGTAGCAAGGTTCTTCATATGGCTGGTCTACCTCATGATACTACTCAATCAGAACTCGAAAGCTGGTTCACCCAATTTGGAGGTCGTCCAATTGCTTTCTGGACCTTGCGCACTCCAGATCAGCACAAGCCAACTGGTTCTGGTTTTGCCGTATTTTCATCACATGAAGAGGTTAGCACATCTATTTTACATCTCTGCTTATACTGTCGTTTATGCAACTCCTATCAACTTGTGGTGTCAGCGCACCATGAATATATTCTTTTCCTTTACGATAAATTGTTATACCTACCTCTTAACAATCTGGTAAAATTTTTCGGTCTAAGAGGACATTGTCTAACACCATATCAGGCCGCAGAAAGTCTTTGTATGAATGGACGTGCACTCAATGAGAAAGCGATTGAAGTTTCGCCATCATCTAGCAGAGTTTTGGACCGAGCTGCTGAGATCCTGACGCCCTTTCCACCAAGCAAAAATCGACCTCGCCCTGGAGACTGGACATGCCCTTCGTGTGGTTTCTCTAACTTCCAACGTCGTACAGCTTGTTTCCGTTGTTCGTTCCCTGCTATGCAGGCAGGTCCAAGCGGTGATGCCATGGGTGGTTACGGTGGTGGTTATGGGTATGGACCGCCAGCTATGATGCCCCCACAACACATCGGACACCATGGGGGAATGGGCGGTCACGGTGGTGGACGAATGGGCGGTGGCGGTGGTGTTGTACCTTTCCGTGCAGGAGATTGGAAATGTGGTTCAGAAGGCTGTGGTTATCACAACTTTGCAAAGAATGTTAGCTGTCTTCGATGCGGCGCTAGCCGTGCTGGTGCTGCAGTTGTGGCCGATTCTGGTTATCCTTCTCCAATGGATCCGCCCTCTAACTACGGTATGGGTCCTGGTTCAATGGCGGGTACGCCAGGTCCTGGACCATTCGCATCATCCACTGGCGGATTTGGTTCTGGTGCTGGTTACGGCGGTCAACATTTTGGTGGCCCACCAAGTACCTATGCTTTACCATCCGGTCTAGGTGCATCAACTGGGCCATATCCTTCTTTAAACACCCATTTTGGTGGTCAAGGTGCTGGTTCTCACTCAGCTGGTCCTTTTGACAGCCGTGCTGCTGAGGCTGCATTTCAATCTGCAACCAATGGCCCGGCTTCTGCGGGTGGATCGCAGAATTTTTACTCCAATCAGGGCGAGAGTGATCCATTTGCATTCCTCTCCTCAGGTATTGGTAACATGTCTATGGGCAGTGGTGACGCTCGCCAGAATGGCGGCAATGCTGCTCCAAGCAAATCCCCGGCGTAGACGTATCAAAGGGTACTGCCATGGTTCTGGTGCTTCCCTTCTGATCTATACGTCTTGTGGCTCCTTCATTTCGCATCTACATTTCATGACAGTTACGGGATTGAAATGAAACATAGAATATCATATTGTTGGAACTTCTTGACTTTTTGTTGGTAGGGATATCTCCATGGCCCCAGACGGACGGATAGAGAAAAGGAAAACAAAGGGAAAAATTGAAATATGGAACAAGAATGGAGGGCGGAGTTCTTTAATGCGGGATGGTGTGGGCTTTATTACGGATAGGGTTGTAAGGTCTGAAAAATCTTGACTGCGGGGATGGGTCAGTTCGTTGATTAATCTGATTGATTGGGCTTAGCTTTGTGCATAGCGAAGGGAGTGATATAAATGAGGGCCTTAGTTCCGTTTGGCGGGGTGGTGTTGGTACTCGGGGATTATTGGTTTTCTCTCTCTCTCTGCATCGCTGGATTCCTAACTCGTATAAAGGCATGGGAAACTGGAAATGCAGCAGCGACATCTACTTCTTTTGAATCTCTGGTCAAAAAAGCCAGGAGCATGGGGCATACTGGGCATGCGCAAGGGTCAAAAAAGCACAAGAGCGGGAAGGCGGGTTTTCTTTGGGAGCGTGTGATCCTTTTACATCTTTCTTCCATATTTGTCTTCATCGTTTTAACATAGTACTACCTTATTTTCCCGCTTCAAATTCCTTGTACTGTCTCTGGTTTCTAGTTTGCTACCTAGTCTTGCTATTTTGACATTCCTCTCTCTATACTATTCTTGAAACACCACTCTTTTTGTGCTATTATTGTGGTCCAATTTAAAAATATTTGTCATCCCTAGTTTGCATTTCTGCCTCTAATCGTTTTTGGTGGCGGGATCTATCGGGATTTGACTGGCTCCTTCGATATCCAACTGCGGGTGGTTGGTATCGGTGAGAGGTTTATGGGTGGATTTGGATGGATTGGATATATCCCCAATTTCCTTTGTCATTTGTTCCTAATCTCCTTCTTTCAACCTATTTACTCTTCATTCATGAGGGTTTTTTCAGATGATGAATGGAGTGATGGATGGATGAGGTGAATGACGCATGAGTGCATTAATTTTGGTGGGCAGATAGAACTTAGGGATTTACGATTAGTGGAACTGTTTGATGAATGTCACNTTTTTTTAAAGTATTGAAAATCTCTCCTTTGAATCACCAGAATCTTCATTTGAGTGGAAATATGTCGTGAATCTGGTATGCAAAGCATCCTTTTAGTTCTCCCCATGCCAAGAAACGAGAAGTCATTAACCCACCCACCCCTACAATTTTATACCATTTCCCATAAGTCATAACCTATATGAAACGGAGAGCCTTCCTTATGTAGGAGACAAATGCTAGAGCAAATATGATACAATATAACTTCTCGGCACCAGGCCTGAAAACCGTTATTATACATCTGCATACTAGTAGTTTCACAAGGTTATGTTTGCTGCGCTTGAGGTTGAACATGAGAGGCACCGCCTCTGCCTCGATTGATTCCTCTACCTCTGCCAGATCTTCCTTTCCCTCGTCCGCGAGGACTGTCTAAACTTGCCGGTGGAGGCACACTGTTGAACGTGGGCGGAGCAGAGTTGGTACCCGACCCGTATGCACCACGACCTCGGTGCCCATTTACTGGGCCTCCTCGTCCTCGTGGTGCCCCGTTGGTCGGACCATTTGGTGACTGGTTTCTTATTGGTAAGTTGACTTGACCTGGAGATCCGGCATTGGAGTTGTCATAACCCAGGCCACCGCGGCCACGACCACGAGGAGTCGGCTGGTTGCCTCTGTATGAAGGATGCCCAGCGACAGCACCACGGAATGAGCCTCGAAGTGGTGCGGGTGCTGGGGCATTATTATACTGGCCCCGTCCGCCAGGTCCAGTTGGTTGTCCATAACCGCCGACGGTTAGCGGAGTAGTGGCCTTTACAGGACGCTTTTCACTAGCGGCTTTGGAGCCTGCGATAACCTGTTTGGTGGAAAGGTTTAGAATTGATGTGATCGGAACCGTTGAACCTCGGAATGGGCTACATCTCTCTCCGAGAGACGTGCCACTCATGAATGTTACATCAAACACGATGTCTAGAAGGACAGATCGAGGAGTACGACTAATACCAACAACAGTACCCCTAGTAGCGATTGGAACTCTGCCAGAATCTTGAACATAGACGACACGGTCTCCAAGTGCGAACTTCTGGTTACCAAGTCGATGTTCAGCGTCGGCAGGCTTCATAAGAGCGTTTCTGGGGACACCCTTTAGCTTCTTGAATTCAACTCCGGGGTCTTTTGCCAAGGCTGCATCCGCTGCATTCTCGATTGCCATAACTGCATCGGAATCCAATTGTTCAGCATCCAAGGGAACTTTCTCGAAATGTTTGGATTCAATCGACTTTAGCCAGGCAGCTATCTCCTTGATCTTAGCACTGGCGATTTCTTTCGGATAAAAGTCCGTCTCATCATATTCGTTGCCTTGAGGTTTTCGCTGGATGCCAGCAATAAATTCCGGGAACTTTGTCATATAGGTACTCAGGAGCTCAATTGCCTTGTTACTATATTCCCAACCGTTGTCACCTCGACGAGAGTATCCTAAAACTTTGAGCTTTTTTGCCTCAAACTTGAGGTTAAGTCCAAGATTGAGGCGCGGTAAACCAAGGGCAGAAACAGAAAATGAAGAAGTGATTTTGCTAAGAACTAATGGATGTAAGCCAAGCATTTTAGCTACAGCATATCCAGGAGTATACTGAGTGCCTCGAGCAGCTTGCTTAACAATCTCATGTCCGAACTCAGGTTCTTTCCCTTTAATAGTGGATAACCAAATTTCAGCCCGGTCATTGGTATGCTTGATGACTTCAAGAGGACGGCCATAATTGAATTCCCCTAGGAAGAAGGCACGTGATCCCTCCGGGAATTCTTCTTCTATCGGAACGGCAGGCCTTTCAATAAATCGTTGATCTTCACTGATGACCTGATCGACAATCACTTGTGCAGCATATTCATGATCTTGTCCAGGAATAATGGCATATTCCTTGACGGTTGCCCCTTCATCTGTCTTCTTCAGGCCCTTCAAAAGCTCTACATGAACGATCGACTCAACTGGGCCAATGATGATGCCTAGTCGTTTACTGTAAGCATTTTCGACCCTCTCGGCTTTCTTTCGAAAATCATCTATCTCTCGAGGTCCATGAGGATGTTGGATTAACCCGGGTCCTGCTCCTGGGATAGAATAATCGAACAACTCGTCCGAGACCTTAACGACCTTCGCTTCCTGTAAAAATGGGTACCCTACGTATACTCGTTGTCCGAGTTTAGTAGTGGCATTCGTGACCTTTGTCCGAGCTTCGGTATCTTCGAGAGTGACTATCATGCTTTCATTGCGACTATCTTGCTGGAAGACATTGACACCATGGAACCCTAAGGCTGCATTATATGGAAGGGTTTCTAAGCTCGGGAATCCTGCAAGCGCCGCATCTCCCAACTTTACACCTTCTATCAGCCCGACATGATACTCCAATCCCTCGATTGTGGGCAAGTCAAATATGTTTTCGACACAGTGACAATTAGTGAGATCGGGGAAAATTCCTACTAATGATGAAGGATAGGTAAAGTCGAGGCTTGGATCGTAAGTGAACTTTAACGTCACACCAAATTCATTTCTTGCTTTCTCTGCATCGCTGAGTAGCTTGTTTTTAGGGGCCATAGCTGCCAATAAGCGTTTTTCATCAATGAACGGAATTTTTACCACGGCCTCCCATTCCATTTTCTTTCCATTCATATCTAGTTCAAAATCTCTTGGATAAAAATCAATAATCGGCGAATCCGGATTGGTCATGAGATCATGGTAGACAACTGGAACTATCTTTTTACTTCTGTCTGGAAGGACTCCCATAAGCTGCTCGTACGGATGGAACGGTTGTCCGAGCTTAAAATCAAGATCGGCATTTAGACCTTTTATCACATCTGTGGATTTTAATCAGTAGAGTGTTTAAAGAGTTATATAAATCTGGAGGACGGACGGCGTACCTGAAATCATTGGAGAGTAGTGGTAAGCATAGTACCAAGGCCATGATACGACCCCTCGGTAATAATAATATAAGACCCATTGCAGACCTTGTACATAGTTTTCGCATAGCTTTATCAGTTCCGCTTCATTGTTGCGATCCCACTCAAATTTTCCGTTGTAGTAATTGTTTTTCCATTCCTGAAACTTCTCTTCGTATTGTTTATCCATTTCCGCTTGTGCCTGCTCCTTAGTGATATCTACCACTGGAGCGTTGTCATATTGTTTAACCACACGAAGGATAGCAAGCTGGGACTCTTCGTCTTCCTCATCATCTTCTGGATTATCACCATCTAGTTTTTCCGGGAAAGTCAACTGCAGGTGGCGCTCGCCATCTTCATCTGCAACTGTTCTCCAAGTAAGGTGTAGACTATCGGCAGTGTCTTGGACAAACTTTCTATCGGCAGCAGGTAATGATGAATCAAGATCTAAAGGCTCACTTGACCGATTGGCCACATATTTCTTAATTTCCTTCCATAGCCGTCGTTGAGCAGATGTTATAACAAGTTTATCTTTTGTCTTTCCCCTATCCATGACATCGACTTTTGCCATTTGCTTTCCCTTAAACCATTTCTGATCTGCACTCTCTGACTCAAAGAATCGATACTCAACATGAGAAAGCTCACTAAGTAACATTGCTAATCTGGGCATGTTAATAACGCCACCTTCGTTAATATACCCATCACATTTTGGTAACACCGTCTTGTATACCTTGAACATTAACGCTAAGGCACCTTCGTTGATATGCAAATTAGGTAGGTTTGGTAAGAAATCGTTTCCAACGAAGAAAGCCATCAATATGAAGTCATCAATAACCCTTTCAAGGTCGAATGGGAACGCCAATACGCCATCATCCTCAAGTTCCTGAAATTCCAACTCTAGATATTCCCTTACAATGCAAAGATGCATGAGATAAAAATTTTGATGTTCGAGTTCTTTTGATTTTGTCTTGCTCTGTCTTCCGAAAGTGACTTCTTCTCGTAGTAGACAAAAGTGAGGGTCGTGACTT
Source organism: Scytalidium lignicola (assembly GCA_002812745.2). Lineage (NCBI taxonomy): Eukaryota > Fungi > Ascomycota > Leotiomycetes > Scytalidium > Scytalidium lignicola. The sequence goes on from NCSJ02000010.1 coordinate 259,801, forward strand.
AGAAGTCCAAGCATGATTAGATCTGCATCTAGGCCATAAAGACAATGTCGAACATTTGGATCGTAACCAGGTTGTGCCTTTGCTAACCGAATGTACTCCATTATCTTATGTTCTCCTTCTCCAGGGACCTCGTGCCCAGAGAGAACAATCTCGACTCCTTGCCATTCTACATCTTCTGATACTTTTTTATTGATGAAATATTTCAACTGCCGCGTCAACTTATGCATAAACTCCGTCCCTAGGTATGTTAGTTACATATTTAGCATAACAATGGATATTCGAACCCGGTGTGATAGCGTTGCTATCAAATGCCTCGTCCTTTGGCATTTCCTTTCCCTCTCTGATCGCCTTTTCTCTTGCTACCTCGACATCCAGTGCAGTACGAAATCTTCTAGCTCTCTGCTGGTTCATCTTTGCCCGTGGAGCAACACCATCAATCGCCATGAAGAAAAGTTGCTTCGGTTTAATTTTCCCGTACAAATGTTCAATGTAGTTAAATATGGCGATGAACATCTGTTCTTCACTCATTCGAAATGTCGCATCATCGGAGTCCTTGTGTGTACAGTTGTGGATGATGCCATTCATGTCCAAGTAGAGGCAATCAAACTCTGGTATCCTATTCTCCGCGATCAACTGTGAGATAGCAGGATACCTCTCACTCATCCAGCGGAAGAATTTAGGAACACCCATCTTGAGGAAGGTAGTTGGAGTGACCCGAAATCTTTATGATGTGGGCTGTCGCAGAGACGTAAAGATCGAGAGGCTTTCGCTTTTACCGCGAATAGCTCTTAATATAAAAAACCGTATATAATAAAACTTAGTTCGTCTTTCAAGCTTCAACAAGAAAAAACAACCGTCAAACTCCCCAAAATCATTACAGGAGGAACATTGATTGCGATGAGGTATTCTCCGTAATAGATAGTAATGTCTGAACGAGAGCACCACAGCGAACTAGCGGCCGCTAGTGAAAATCACTCTACGCGATTTTGGGTCGCGTCGTTGAAGCACGCTCTTCGATCTATATCTTGCACTTTAGGAGCAAGCAGTGCATCAAAGTGTGTATTACAATTTTACACATAAATCTGGAGAGGTTCATAAATACCTGTGCGTTTTCTACGGATGTTAGATCATACACACACAATGGCAGCAGATTCTGCAGACCTGAGGGACGAGATGGATAGTGAGTTAAAGCAGTGCGCAAAGCTGTCGCGCGTTTCCCCATAAGCTGTTACCTTCAGATCTAACAGTGTAAATAGTAAACCGCCCGGATGCTGAAGACGAAGATACAGAGCAGAAGATAATCAATGAAGGTGCGCTATTGATCCTTTCACATCAAAGCGGGGCGCGAGGCTGATTCATTTGATTTTAGAATACAAGACGTGGAAGAAAAACAGCCCGTTCCTTTATGATATGATACTCAGGTACAAGCCTTGGAAGATCAATTTAAACTGCCTACTGACGAGCTAAAGCACGGCTCTTGAGTGGCCTACTCTGACAACGCAATGGTTTCCTGATGTCAAGGCGTAAGTTGCTCGCTTTCTAGTCGAGAAATGGTACTGAATAATTCCAAGGCCTGCCGACAAAAATTATACTGTCCACAGACTTTTGATTGGCACTCATACTTCCAACGGAGCTCAGAATTATCTCCAAATTGCCAATGTTGAATTACCTAAAAATGTTACTGTTAATCCGCGTGATTATGATGAAGAACGTGGAGAGATTGGAGGCTATGGAAATTCGTCTTCTGGAGAATCTGCTGCGATCAAGATGAATATCGAACAGAAGATAGATCATCCAGGAGAAGTTAATAAGGCAAGATACCAGCCGCAAAATCCCAACATAATAGCGACGATGTGTGTTGATGGTCGCGTATTGGTTTTTGATCGAACGAAGCATAGTAGTATTCCAAAAGGCATCGTGAGCCCTCAAGCAGAACTTTTAGGACATAAGAAGGAGGGGTTTGGGTTAAGCTGGAACCCCCATTTGAAAGGTCACCTTGCAACTGGAAGTGAAGATAAAACTGTTCGTTTATGGTATGTTCCTTTTTCATATAACCTATTTGTCCCATAACACTAATTTTGACAGGGATTTAACGACCATGCACTCAAGCAACAATCATGTCAAAGCATCTAGAGTCTACACCCATCACACTTCTATTGTTAACGATGTACAATATCACCCTCTTCATAAATCGCTAGTTGGAACCGTTTCGGATGATTTGACTCTTCAAATCATTGATGTTCGGCAAGAATCCACTACCACATCAGCTGCCCAGGGCAGGGGACACTCTGATGCAATCAATGCACTGGCGTTCAACCCAGCTTCTGAGTTCGTTCTGGCTACGGCATCGGCTGATAAAACAATCGGCCTTTGGGACCTGAGAAATTTGAAGGACAAACTTCATTCACTAGAAGGTCATGCTGATGCTGTCACCTCCCTTGCCTGGCATCCATTCGAGGAAGCTATTCTCGGTAGTGGGAGTTATGATCGGAGAGTGATCTTTTGGGATCTTAGTAGAGTAGGAGAGGAACAGCTTCCGGATGATCAAGAGGATGGACCACCCGAATTGTTGGTTTCGCATTCTTGAATTTGATTATACAAGCTAACTATCGAGTAGATTGTTCATGCATGGTGGACATACTAACCACTTGGCGGATTTTAGCTGGAACATGAACGAGCCATGGGTTATTTGTAGCGCTGCAGAGGACAACTTGATCCAGATATGGAAGGTTGCTGATGCAATCGTAGGTAGAGATCTTGACGATGTTCCGATGGATGAGTTAGAACGGTAGGACTGGGTCGAGTGACACAGATTTGCATATACCCAAGATGTACTTTCCTCACCTCTTGCCAGGGAAAAAAGGAGTTCCGTGCAAAAATGCAATATTGGCGTTAATAGGAGTTCGGTAATGCTTGTTTTGAATGTCTAGTGACTTGTATCAGTTATTTGAAGGTTGAGAAGTTGAATGCTCAAAAACTCTCTTCACATTTCTAGCACTCGGTTCTATGAATTGCAAGGCTACTATTCTCTATTGCATAATACTGCGTGGTTCTGGACAGAATCGCAAGTTATTCTTTGGATACATTTGGCAACCTAGGCAATAATAATAGAATGTTTAGTTGAGAGAAGACAAAGACACACGTGTCAATAGCAAGAACGCGTCAATGAGAACAATGTACGAACAACCTCTTGAATAATAACAATAACAACTTCACGCCGATATATTTCTTTTCAGCATAACAATCTCTTCCTCTGAAAGTATCACCAGAAATCCTATACACGCCCAGAAAGCAAACCTTCTTTGTTTGATACAGACTATTCACAACCCTCATCTTGATCATTTCCTCCTTTTATCATGGACTTCCGAATCCCACCACCCACAATCGAGGCTGATCCACATGTCACGGCTCAGTTTGCAAGTGACAGGGAGGCTGCACAAAAAGCTAGAGAAGAGATCTCCAACGAAAAGATTGCAGCTACAGGTATCGAGCCTAGTGACACGGACTTAATTACGTCTTGGTATGGTCTCCATGCATTTGTTAATAACGAAATTATTCCGCTACCTAAAACCTACAAATATCTTCCAGCACTTCTAAAGAAGCCGAATATGATAGCGGTGCTTGCCCAAGCTCCAGAACTGCTCATGGATATTACTAAATATCTCGATGTTAAATCAATGGCCCAAATCTATTCAGTTTCGAGAGACTTTCATGAGATTATCAACGGCCATCTCTCGCATGTTATGACGACTTGTGCACAAATGCAAGCACCTGAATCCGCCAATATCTTTTCATTCACACTCTATGAACCCCTTTGTGTCATCGATCCGGCAGGCAGAAACGACCCACGCACATCTGGCAAAATTCGAAAAGCTCCTAGCCTCCGCTGGCTGCAAATGGTTATCCACCGTGAGAAAACTGTGCGAGATATTTTGGCTTGCCTCGCTCGTCAAGGTCATCGTATGCCGAAGGGTATGACTTTGTCTTTGAAAAAGATGTGGCTAGTGATGGACATTTCCACCACTATCAGAAGGGTCCAGCTCATGCGCAGCCAGGCATTTTTTACCAATGAAGATCTTTACAATATCCAACTATTCATAGTGAAGCTTGATATGAGGTTCAACGATCCTATTGAAGGACCAGGCAGTGAGCTATTACGGAAGTTGATGCTTGGCCAGCGAGGTTTGACTCCATTGTGCAGGCTGCTGAAACGAACAGCCTTCACAAGCTCAGTTGATATTATACAAGCAGCAGTTCGCTATGCCTGTGAAGTCAGACCACAGGATAGGAACCTCTCAATATTAGGTATTCCTCCTGCAGAAATTGGAATTGGGCATTTAGAGAGTTGGGGTGCAGGCAGGATTCATCTAATGCGTCCAGATGAACTTGTTGTTGAAGAATCTGTTAGGAGAAGACTAAACTTCAAGGATCATATTCTTCCTATGATGCTATGGGGATATGTCGATCCTATTACGGGACAGAACATCCAGGTCACAGACGAAGATATGTACATGTCGGATGAAGAGAATTAGTTGTAGATGGCTGTCCCCAATGGACCTAAGACAATCCGAAAGGGAGATTAGGTAGTGCTGTTGGCTGCTATAACTAGATAGATGGCATGAAGACTAGAATACCTCTCCTAGGGAATCTCCTTAAAGATACTTTACCACGTGATAAATTTCGGTTACTACTAAATTTTGACAGCGTAAATCTCAGCACGGGATGGTCTGTGCAATCGGTATTACGGTCTCTCCCTCCACAATCGAACTCACTTCGGAATCTATCAAGATGAGGATAAAAGCAAGATGGATCACGCAAGATATCAGGCATCACCAGGGCTTTCATATGGTATGAATTTCGAGGAAAGTGACGAAATGCGAAGCACAGATCGCATGTTGTTTGTGGTACAAGTGTCGATCAGTCAAATATTGCTTTTGGGGATCGTTCCCAGGATTCATTATCAACTTGAGGACAAGCCCTAGGGCATATCGCATCCATCTACAACATGACTTGAAGATATAACCAGCGGTATTATGCGTGGGGAGTTTGGTATCTGCTATGAGGTTGCCGCGAACATCTTGCCTGCTCTCTCAACGACCAGGTTTTAGGTTTTTACAGCACTTAGGTCGTCAAGAGACCCTCCACGGGCATATCGGAACTTCTATATACAGTGCTTACAGTGTCCTGTTATCCTATGCTGCGAGGCGGAAGGATAAGCTCTAAGTATCCTGAAACAATTGCACCATTACTGTTCCAAGGCTTTCGAAGTAATGTTGTCAAGTACGAAACGATCGCGATATCAATACGATCGGCAGAGTGGCAATATATCTTGATCTACTTGGAGATTAGGCGGAAAGGTTCAGTCATCCAACTACGCGCAAAGGAAGCTCGTTCCTAAGTTAAAACACGCATTCCCCGGAATTATAACCTGGCATACTCTCATGGTTTCAAACCAAATACTACCATCGCACTTTGAATACGAACAGCATTTACCTCCTCCATCAATGGATTTCGAGCGTCGCAGATTAGACTCCTCCCTCAAGCTGAAATATGCTGGAGTAACCAGGAAATCTCGGCGCCTGGGCTTCTACGAATCATACGCCTAATGGACTCTGCACTACTAATGTCCCCTCAAATCTAGTCACCAAAGCTAAAAGTGATCTGAAATATTGGGTCACAACATCACAATACATCTTGTCAAGACATACTCAATTCATCCCGAAGTGGGACGCAGAAAAAATGTCAGAATTGCTTCTTGGACTTTAGAGCAGGATCAGAGTTCATTACAAGTACTTTGGGAGGAACATGGTGGATGTGGCGGAATGGGCAAGCTCTTGGAGACCATTGACAGCTGTCCAAGGTTGTGTCTTGACGGAGATATTGGATGGGTGGTTGATATCGCATGGAGGCCATGATGTATTGTGTGCCTTCTTGCTTGACTTGCCTGTGCTCTCTTGCACCCGTAGATTACTTGACTTCTTCTGTGTGATTTCCACTTGTACGTTTTGTGCCGCTAAAAAAGCGGCAAGTTGGGAGGGGAGTCGCGATACAAAGTACTGGCCCGCACAAAGAGACGGGGGTGTCTATATCACGACATGAATCCCAATTTTCCTCACGGTAAGTTCACTCTTACCAAGAGGTAAATTTCTCGTTCTCTTTTCTTTTCAACCTTCAACCTTCAACCTTCAACCTTCCGAAACTATTATCACGTTTATCGCTGGGTTGATATTCACGAAAGCCTCAGCATGCCAAGCATTGGTGGAGATCTCGCTAAACCTAAACAAGCGCCACCTTAGTTTTGCTCTCTACCGGACGTTACTACGATGCTTCCTCCACCAGGACTAGATGGCCATGTCGCAATGAAAGACAGTTGGAGCCACGGCGACGACCGCAGAGAACGAGGAAGAGTTGATCGAGGAGTGACTCGTTCCAGAAGATCGCGATCCCCTCCTTCTCGCCGTCACGAGAGCGATAGGGAAGACAAGCAAACTGATCGCGGAGTCGGCAAGTCGAGGGCCACCTCGAGGCACATTGACCGACCACGAGATTACAGCCCAGATCACCGCCGGAGAGTATCTCGATCGCCAGCAAGGGACTCTCGGGAAGAAGTTAGAGAGCGAAATCGTGGTAGGGAGTTGTTGGACACGCGAGGCTCGGACAAACATAGACGTGATACCCATCATTCAAGCTCATTAGCAAAGCGGCGGAAGAGTCGGAGCCCCTCACCAATCCGAAGCCACCATAAAAGACGATTGGATTCTCGTAGTCCATCTCGCGCTGAAGCGGATTCGAGATCTGTGCTGCGCGAAGACAAAAGACGGCGCTCGGTTTCCCCAAGCCCCTCTCGCAAGCGATCCCCCGAACGAAGGATATCTGAGATACGTGAGGGCAAAAGTAGGACACGTCGCGAGTCTGGTGTTTCGGATCGCAGAGGACGATCCCCGTCCCCAAGACGTGAGAAGTACCATTCTTCTCGTGAGACATCGCATCGACATCACCATCACACGACTTCTAAGTACAACCGTTCTCCCTTACATAGCCCAGAACGGTCAACTAGAACACGGAGATCCAGCGTCGATCGGCCGAGAGACAAAGAACGTAAAAGGTCTGTTTCTATTTCTTCGAGACGTAGATCTCCCGAAATTGACAGATACGAACCCTTGAATCGCTCTCGACAATCTTCACCACGTCGGCATAGAGATCGAAAACCATCACGGGGATCTTCATTAGAGCGTGAGAAATCAGACCGTCGTTATCGAGACGAATATCGCCCTGATTCTCATCATTCTCATCACAAGACAAGTAAGCAGTCAACTACTTCTAGAGATAATAGTGCGGAAGCGACATCACCCAAGATGGACAGCAGAGGCTATTATCATGGCCAACCAGGCTACAATCCTAACCCCCAAATGCAAGCCGCCTTTCCACTCAAGCCGCAATACAGTCAAGGTCCACCAATGGACCCTCGCCAATACTCGCAATCACCTCAGCATATAACACCCATTTCATCACACCAAGGCTCTCCACAAGCTCATTCTCCGTATTCTGCCGGTAGGGGGGGTTGGAGTGGTCAACCTCAACATCAATACTCCCCACAGCCGTAAGTTAGCCAATGATTTTTTATACATTTCTCTCTTCAGGGGCTAACATGTGAATTAAGGCAATATCCCCAGAATTACCCCCAACCTAACTACTCAACTCAAAGTGGCCCACAAACACCTTATTATCCGAATCAACCCCCGGCGGCACCATACCAAGCCCCTCCTTCTGGTCCTATGCACCAGCCATATCCTCAAAGCAACTTCCGAGGTAATCAACGGGGGTATAGAGGAAATCATTTCAACGCTTCTGTTAGTCGTGGGGCTCACCGGGGTAACCGGGGCGGTCATTTTCAAAACTTGCATTGGAACTCTGGTTTAAATGCAGGCGGAGCTGGTCGTGGGCAACATCCCCATTCGGGAAATGTCACTCCCCAACATGTATTATCGCCACCACATCCCTTCCAACCTCAGTCAGCACATCAACAAACAAACTCAGTTCAGCCTCCTGCTGAAGAAGAAGAAGAAGAAGAAGAAGATAGTGAGGATCTCTTTAGACCATCAAAAGAGCTTCAAGTTGAGGATACTAGTCAGAAGAAGGACGAAGAAAAGATGCCACCTCCCAGCAGGCCACCACCTACAGGACCACAAAGTCAACAGAACTCGTCCAAGTTTAGCTTTGCCTTTAAAGCCTCCTCGAAGGCTACACCAACACCCCCTAGACCAGAAATATCTCAGAAACTCAATGCTGCCCCAGTACGCAAAGATGTCCAAGCTAGCCCCGACCGCTCCCGACCACTTTCCTCTGCACGTGCAGCTCCCACTGAGCCAGCATCTGCAAGATCAAAGCCCAATTTCGAAGAACCTCCTGCACCGGCGACTCGAAAGGTAAAGCAGATCAGGAAAAGACCTAAGCCTCGGCCAATACTTCCACTAGAGTTTAAGTCATCCGATTCGGTGTACTTCCGCAAACCTGGAAACGAATCGGTGGTTGGCTCTGGAACATATGGGAAAGTTTTCAAAGCTATACATGTTTACACAAAAAACCTTGTTGCTTTGAAGAAGATCCGCATGGAAGGCGAGAGAGATGGATTCCCAGTTACTGCTGTGCGCGAGATCAAGCTTCTCCAGTCCTTGAAGCATTCAAATATTGTGAATTTGCAGGAAGTCATGGTAGAAAAGAACGACTGCTTCATGGTGTTCGAATACTTGTCTCATGATCTTACGGGACTTTTGAATCACCCGACTTTCAAGCTGGAGCCATCGCATAAAAAGCACCTAGCGAGGCAGCTTTTCGAGGGCCTGGCTTACCTCCACCGTCGTGGAGTACTCCATCGAGATATCAAAGCAGCAAACATCTTAGTGAGCAATGAAGGTCAATTAAAGATTGCAGACTTTGGTCTCGCTAGGTTTTACTCTAAACATAAGCAATTAGACTACACAAACCGAGTCATTACTATTTGGTATCGTTCTCCGGAGTTACTCCTTGGAGAGACTCAGTACGGTCCTGCAGTGGATATTTGGAGCGCTGCATGTGTGCTAGTCGAAATATTCACCCGGCATGCCATTTTTCCTGGTGATGGTGGTGAAATCAGTCAGCTTGAGAAGATATATGCAATCCTTGGGACTCCAAATAAGGTCGATTGGCCAGGGCTAGTTGAAATGCAATGGTTTGAGCTCTTGCGCCCTACAGCTAAGCGACCGAATGTTTTTGCGGAAAAGTATAAAGACCGCGTTACTCCAGCTGCGTTCGAGCTCTTAGAGGCCATGTTTCAATACGATCCTGCTAAACGCCCTTCAGCTTCAGACGTTCTAGAGCATCCATACTTCACTACGGAGGAACCGTTACCCAAACAAGCTATAGAGTAAGTTGCAGGTCTCTATTTGTATTTCATTTTGCTAATGACCAATTAGACTTCAAGCATTGGAAGGCGATTGGCACGAGTTCGAATCTAAAGCGTTACGTAAAGAAAATGAACGCAAGGACAAAGAGGCTCGCAAACAAGCGCAGAGAGAAGCGGCTGCTAAGGATAAGGAGAAAGAAAGAGAGAGGAAGAGAGCAGTTGATGGCGACCCGTCAGAAGATCGCAACGCGAAACGAGTACAGGTGGAAGCATCTAAAACCTCGACCTCTAAGCTGGCAGCTGGACCCGAGCCAGAATGACCTGCTGTTCAGTTTTGTAGGACTAATTTTCTGGAGTTATTTGGAGGCTTGCTTATATCGGAACCATCGCATAAACAGGAGCAAAAAGGAGTTTTAACACTTGGCGAAGGGAATTTCCCAGTACTGGATATTATTGAGCGACAATTGATAAAAACTATTGGCAATGTGGTAGCCCTTTTTTGGCGGATTCTCTGATGAGGAAACCTGATGTGCGGTTAATAGCTTGGCAGCGCATATGTAAGATAAAAGTATAACCGTCGGTCATTGAAAAATAGGGAAACAAAATATTAACTCATTTGAGGAATTTTAATGATGATGCAGTTGAATTTCATCCCTTGTCATTATATCTACCTCTATCATGAGTAATCCCAATAGACCCTCATCCCTAGAGAATCCCCCGAGTTATACCCGTCATAATATCTCGACTCCAGACGCCAAAGACATTTGTACCTCTCTAAGACGTAGTGGAACTTCCTCATGCTCCACTCCGGTAAACCTGGCTACCTTGCCCACGAATTGCGATCGTGTCTCTCCTCTGGAGAATAACTAGCGCCCTATTCAAACTCTGCTCACTATATCCCCTGCCTTCAACCATCTCCCTTCTTAGAGTTGCAAGACTTGTGCTCCAACCAATGGGTAAGCGCTTCTTCAGTTCTTCTTCCAGCTTCGAAGTCTCTTCATTCAACTCCTTACTACCCTCACCACTCCCCATATTAACAGCATCCATTGTACTAGCTAAAAATAGCCGGATAGCTTCATCAACATGTTGTTCTGTGGCGATGGGGGAGAGAGAGAGTTTTGCAAGAGACTCCGTAATACGGACAATAGCTTCTAACTGCCTGACTGTAATTGGGATCGAGGAGCGAGCGTTAGCCTCTCGTTCGGCAGCTTGGACCTGCTTCCGGATGGAGACAAAGTGCGAAGACAGCATTTCAGCGGCTTCGGCGCTGAGTCTTGGGGCACATCTCCTATTCACGGTTAGAATAAATTCTCGACAAAGAAAAAGTCACTCACGCTTTACAATAACTGATATATCGCTTCATCTTGTCTACTGGAATCTCAGATTCTACTTGCTCTTCCATGCCTCGGCCTCCCATATGAATGCCCATCACGTGTTTCGCTACTCTCTCATCACGACCACGCTCATGGCTGTCCTTCACGATGAAGATCATATCAAAACGAGAGAGAATGGTTGTCTGGAAATCAATATTTTCTCCAGGTGTCTTAAGATCGTCGTACCGGCCAAAGATAGGATTAGCCGCCGCTAACACTGAGGTTCTAGCGTTCAAAATTGTCGTAATGCCTGCTTTCGCAATAGAGATGGTCTGCTGTTCCATTGCTTCATGGATTGCCACCCGGTCTTCATCTCGCATTTTGTCGAATTCATCAATACATACGACACCTCCATCTGCTAACACCATTGCACCGCCTTCCAGGTAGAACTCTCTGGTGCTGTGATCTCGTTGTACAGAGGCTGTCAGACCAGCAGCAGAAGAACCTTTACCGGAGGTGTAGATGGCAATAGGGGCAACTTTCTCAACGAACTTCAGGAGCTGGGACTTCGCAGTACCAGGATCACCTAAAAGGAGCACGTTGATATCTCCACGTAATCTCATTCCATCAGGCAGAATCTTCTTCGAACCACCCAGCAGGAGGCAAGCAATAGCTTTCTTGATGTCTGCATTGCCATAAATAGACGGTGCTATACAATTTGCAAATGTCGTATATAAGTCTGGTCTCCTACTCATCTCTAAGAACTCCTGCTCCTCTTCCTCCGAAAATATAACATTTCCTTTGGCTGTATGATCAACGTCACTATGAATGCCGACTGCCCTGAGGTATGGAGTCCTGATGGCGACTGCAGAGGTAGTTGAGGCTCCTTTAGACTGCTTGTTCTGATAAATTGAAAATATTCCTGTAACTACACATCTGGTTCCAGGAACTACACGATTTGCCAGATATCGATCGGTTGATATCAGTACGTGCCTAGGTAATTCACCAACCGGCACTTGGTCGGGTGCTTCCTGCAACTTGATGATCTGCTGGTCGACAAATTGGCAGTCTTCATGAACCACAACATAGGGATCCATTGGACAAGGAGCATCCCCAGGCATCTTATTCTTATTGTCGCAAATTCGGGGAAGAGAGACACCTGCAAATCCACCCTGAACTGATAACACCTTTGTTGTCCGACAATTACGGCATTGGATATGAAGAGCTGTTGCTTTTGAGGATGTGACAGACGCTCCGATAACAATTCCCGGAACTCTTACGAGTCGAGATATGGTCACAGCGTCTAAGTTTCGGATAGAAGTCTCCTGAGCCGAAGAATGTAACAGAAGTTGATGTTCGGGCATCACCATATCCCTCACGGATGGAAAGACTATGTGATGGCTACAGTTCTTCAATGCAACTTCGAACTGCGAAATATTAGTGTCTATAGAGGACAAAAGGGCCGAGTAGACCTACCATAGGAATAATCTCTGCCGGTTCTGTGACTAGTCGATGTGCGAGTTCCTCATTGAACGAGATGAGATGTCCAATATCGACATCGCAATAATATTGTTTAAGAAGCACATTTTCGCGGATTTGGTCTCTTTGGAAGCTGTTAGTCACATCCTAAGCACTCAGTAGGGAGTCTTCCACTCGCCTATAAATGAAGATATTATCTAGACGAAACTGAAGGATAAATTGCTCCAGCTGTCTCTGGATTTGTGTGCGGGTATCCTCACTGGCATCCCATTGCGAAGGGAAGACAGGGACGGAGTATACAGACTGGCTATCCATTGTTGCTCTATTCTTGACGGTGAAGTGGGTTGATAATGGAGAATCAAACAGCAAGATTAAAGTCGCGAACGTTGGGTCGACGCGTTTTCTCAGGGGAGCGAGATGCACGCGACGCGACGGACGGGCTAAAGTGGTTGCATTAAACCCCTGTTGAGCCTCGAATTAGAGGCCATAGTAACGGGCCAATTAAGATACAGGGACAGACAACGTAACCCAAAGGCTGATCGAAGCCGTGATACTATCAACATTTGCGATTAGAATGACCATGACATTTCCCCAATTATATGACGACTTCAAGTTTATAGAACAGAGATCTAACTCCCAATGTGATGCTTGCCAGCAATGATACCCCGATAGTAAACCGCACCTGTCGACCATTGTTGACAAGCTTGGAAAGGCCTCGTGGCCGTTGTCACCGGAGACGACTTTGCGCATCGTGTCGGCATCCCGAGAGCGCCAGTTACGAGGGGTTAGCTTGTGGGCAGAGTTGCAGTGGATGATTATATACACCAGATATCAGACCGGTGTATTCCTAATTCATTGGAATAAATACTTGAAACTTGCTCCGCAAGCATGGCGTCGCCGAGGATGTCTGTAGAAAGCTCTCCAGGATCGCCATCATCTCGAAACGAATATCCTTTCCCTAGGTCAGTCTCTCGATCATAATCCTCTATGGGCACCCATAAAAGGCTAACTACTGGAAGGACGGCTTCTGTCAGCAGATATGGTCTCCGGCGTGGCTCTACGGCTAGCTCGATACAATCTATCGGAGGAGCCTTAGATACTGCCACACATTGGAGTGATTTAAGTGAAGCTAGCCAGAATGGTAAGTCTCACCAAAAATAATATTATTCAGCCCAGTTGAACCTCCCTAATCACATTCAGCTATCTCTACACTTCTACAACCACCTATAGTTCGAACAGGCCTTATTCCATATACGTCCGCGCCGACATCTAGTGCACATAAGCCGCCAACTGCTCGCGACATCCCTCCCGTCACTCTCACAAATCTAAATCAGGTCGACCCCTCTGAGTTCAAGCCGTATCTTTCCCAGGTCGGTGCACTCTATGACTCGTTACAAAGGGCAAAGGAACATGAGGATGATGGCGGGACACAACTCTTTCGAAGGATTAGCAAAGTTGATGAATTTTCAGATCTTGTAGAGCCCATTTTATCTCCAAGAAAAGCCCCTGGCCTCTCAAGGCAAGCTTCATTAGTCTCTTTGGCCTCATCAATTGAAACCCCTGCACCACGGAAGAGATCTAGTGTGGGGCACGGAAGGCGAGCTGCACACACTCCCACTCCACTATCGACAATACCAAATGTATATTTTGATGAAGATTTTCATCTTGAAAACCCTCGGACCTTTGACGTTGTGAGTGAACGTTCGGAAGTTATCCGCCCTTCTCCTGGGACAACAGATGACCACAAAACCGGAAATGGCGCATCAGTTGGCCCAAGGAAGGCTCTGGCTACTAACGCCATCCTTCAGGAGAAGCTCTCATGGTACATGGATACGATCGAAATCCATCTTATAGCATCGATATCGACGGCATCTTCCTCTTTCTTTGCTGCTCTTGGCTCCTTACGTGAGCTTCATTCGGAAGCTGCAAACTCTGTAGCCCAGATAAAAGCATTAAGAAAGGAGCTGCAACAATTAGATAAAGAAGTAGCCGTTGGTGGGTTAAATATCGTCAACAAACGACGGAGGATGGAAAACATAAAGCAGTTAAGTTATGCTGTTCAACAATTGAAGCAAATAGTTCAAAATATTGCAGCCTGCGAAAAACTAGTGGATAATGGTGAGGTAGAGAAAGCGTTGGATGCGATTGATACTTTGGAGAGCTTGATTGCAGGAGATGAACATGGCCAAAACGCTGAGCAAAGCAAGTCCAACATCAGACTTCGTGATCTGAGAGGGGCAACTGCATTGCAAGGGGTGTCAAACGACATGGATACATTACGATATCGCATTGGGAGAGAATATGAAACCAGGTTTTTGAATGCTCTCATTGACGATCTTAAGCATCATATCACATTCGTATCGACTTCCGAGATTCTGCAACGCTGGACCAGCGCTTCGCAAAGAACGCGTGGAAGTCACAACCGTGACAAGTCCGTGTATCCTAGCTATTTAACTTTGTCTGAGGAATTCAGGTCCACCCTCTCCTCTAACCTGAAAGGTTTGCAAAGAGCCAAATATACATCGCGTGCAACAGCAGCTTATAGAGAGGCTGTGCTGCGTGAGGTCAGAAATATTATTCGACGGCCGTTACCAAGCTCAAACGAAGATGATGCAGACTCGATGATGTCTGCATCTACAGTCGGGGGAGGGAGACAGTTGACCCAGCAGGAAAAGTCAAGTATACTGGCTCGGAATTTGCGTGCACTGGATCCAGAGGATGCAGAAGAGTTACTGAAAAAGACTTATATTGGTGTAGGGGAGACCTTAAGGAGATTAGGTACCCAAGTAAAACAGTTACTGGACGTTACAAGTACGTTAAATATGGCGTCCACGGACGGACGCATTAATTCAGCGGCAGCGGGTAACGGCTCTGGCCAAGAAATACAGGAAGAGATGCATCAGGCCTTAGACATGTCTAATCTGCTTGGACAAGTAGTTGATATTGCACAAGATAAAATAGTCAAGGTGCTACGGGTACGGACTGAGCAAAGCGTTCACCTTTCGGTTGAGAGATTCCTGCGATATTTTACCTTGAATCTGCTCTTCGCCAACGAGTGCGAAGCTGTCTCGGGTCGAAGCGGCACAGCGCTGAAGAACGTGGTTAATGGTCATATCAATGAATATGTCAAGCAATTCAGCGAATCAGAACGCCAGAAGTTAGCAACTGGCATGGAAGCTGATCCATGGAATGCTAAGGACTTCACCGATTCCGACAAAGAACAGCTAACCCGGATTCTCTCAGCAAGTACCGAAGATGTTGAAGCATGGACCAAATCTAATATAGTCTGGCTTCCGAGTTCAGAATCAGAGAATACTTCTCCGACTCCTGTCCAAACTAATGGCGTCACAAAAGATAAAACCCGGTCTGCAATCATTGACTCTGAGTCCTTCATCTTACCAGCTTCTGCCATCCTCTGTCTCCATGGTCTATCAGAATTCTTACATCTGAACACCGGACTTCGAAGCATGACTGCAGAGATCGCAAGTTCAATCATCTCCTATCTCACATTATTTAATTCTCGTTGTACCCAACTCATCCTCGGAGCTGGAGCAACTAGAAGTGCAGGCCTAAAGAACATTACAACAAAGCATCTCGCACTCGCCGCACAAGCTGTAAGCTTCATCTCAACCCTGATCCCACATATAAGAGAATTCGTGAGACGAAACTCGGGGAACAGCACTACTGTAAGCTCTTTAATGGGAGAGTTCGATAAAGTGCGTAGAGCATATCAAGAACACCAGCAGAGTATCTATGACAAACTTGTAGATATAATGGCTGGTCGTGCAGCGGCCCATACCAAGTCTATGAAAACTGTCAATTGGAACGAAGAGACTGCAGCGGTAAACCCATACATGGAGACTTTAACTAAGGAAGCCAGTACGCTGCATAGAGTTCTTAATAAACATCTATCTGAGATGACAGTGCGGATGATTATGGAACCAGTTTTCAAGAATTATAAGGAGCAGTTGGGGAAGGCTTTCGGCGAGGTTGTGTTGGAAAGTGCTGAAGCTAAGACGAGGTAAGATATGTCTCTTCTCTCCCCTCCGATTCTTGTGCATTGAGGAGTAGGTACTAATCCCATATCTTAGAATGCTTCGCGACGTCGAATACTTCAAGACTCGCATCGGCAACATTGGCGGCGCAGGTGATGCCGGCGATTACCTTATCAGTATCGTGAAGGGGAAAGCCGTCCCTGAACCTACGGCTCCGGCTCCATCCAGCACAGAAGCCTCTACTAATTGAACATGCAAAACTGATGCTGTGTCTGAGAGCGAACCCAAATCTGAGGAGTCGAAGCCCCCCAGACACAAATAAAACC
The DNA here is from genome assembly GCA_002812745.2 of Scytalidium lignicola. NCBI lineage: Eukaryota > Fungi > Ascomycota > Leotiomycetes > Scytalidium > Scytalidium lignicola. Next base: position 276,296 of record NCSJ02000010.1, read on the forward strand.
TGAGTAGGAAACAAAAAATATAGGAAGCAAGCATCTTTCATAATGGGAGTGAGACTTGGCGTAAGAGTGGCTAGAGGAAAAGCTCCAATTTAGGGACAAGGTCGATTAATCTTCTTGTAGATCTTCTTTTATCAGCTTGCGAACCAGATAGATGTAAAACTATATAATGGACATAAATTATGAATCACGTTCCTGAGACTTTTAACTCGTCTAGGCTTGCGCCCCTCTATCATAATAATCTACGGTCTATCATCTATCATATAGATATACATCTTTAAACTCCCACTTGCACCTGCAGGTGGGTAACTCTCACTACCTAGAGATAGCAGTTTTCAACGCTCTCACTTCACTGACACTAGCAACCACCTCTCCTTTACTATCCAACTCGCCTCCCTCAATGGCCGCGGAAGAATGCCAAGCGTCAACCCTTCCATCACCACGTTCGATCACCCGCCGTAACTCCTCAATGTTCGAACTCCTGACCCCACCACCGACAATAACTCGTACCCTACATCTGGAAGCAAGGATTATTCTCTCTACCTTCGTCGCTCTTTGTTGCAGTTCACCGGACCCACCAGACGTCAAGACTGAAGCAAATCCACAGTTAACGAGGTCCTCTACAGCCGTCTCCCAACTGTCTCCTTCTGATCCCTGTGGTCCCTCACCTCCCGCCGCAAGATCGAACGCCCGATGAAATGTACATGGTAGAGGACTAGCTAGGTCAACAAGCTCCTTATTCCGCTCGATATCAATACAACCTGCAGAATCGAGGATACCGAAGACGAAGCCTGAGGGGCAGCAAGGCGCAGATTTGAACTGCTGGATAGAGGATCTCATTTGCTCGAAGTCATCCGAGCTGGCGGTGAAAATTGGGGAAGGATTGGGACGGATCATTACATTTATTGGTATAGGCAATGAGGTCTGAGACTGTGGTGGGTTTGGCGAAGAAGCATTGGAGGAGTCTGAGGATGGAGAGAGTTGTGAGACTATATCGAGATACGTTTCAAGTGATGGCGTTACTCCATCGAGATGTTTGTGAGCGCAGAGCTCCAGACGGGAGGCTCCGCCATTGTATGCATTGACGGCCGATAATGCATTGAAGCAAGCAATTTCAAGGAGCGGAGACATGAATATGAGAGCGGGAGCTTTCCACAAGTATTAACACAATGTTTTGGTTATATAAGCACTGTGAACAGAGAAAGGCTTAGATTGAAACATCCAATGGGAGGAAATGATATCGATTGCCCTTTCCGGTCGCAAAGTGCGAAGATAAGGAAGGGCGTGAAGGCGCAAGAGGCGTGAAGGCAAGTGGTGGTGTTGAAGACGCGGGTACTGTACAAGTACAACAAAGAGTGTTGATGGCGGGGTTGCAAACTGATAAGAAGTCCCGATAAACGACTGCACCCCGCTTGGACTTGCAGCATGGGGATTAGCGCTGCTTGCTACTTGCATTGAAGGGGACTAGAGGGACTAGAGGGACTAAGACGACTAAGGGATCTGATACTTGAGCCAACGACATTGAAGCTTTTGTCATTGAGGCGTGAAAGTGGTGGTCTCGAGGCCGAATAGCGTATATATGGCTTCGACACTTCCTTGGTAATTGCCTGGGACAGGTTAAGTTGGTACTTTTCTTCTCATCTCAAGTCTCACTCTTCATTTTCGAAGCATTGGGCTTCTTCTATTTTTCTATTCTTCTCTCCTTCTCTATAAAATATTGAAGGCTCTTACTGCAGCCCCACAATAGCCATCTCTTTCACTATGGTCCGCCATACTCTTGAGTACCCAAAGGGCATCCATAACACAGTTAACAGATACAAGCACCAAGGTACTATACTTAACCAACTACAAATCTCCTCCTCTCTTTTACGAAAACATATTAACTCAATATCTCCAAAGCTGTCTACGAACTTACGACAATTCACACAATAATTAATACCAGCCCCTTCCTCCATGTCTCCTTTCAACCTCCCAACTCTCCCTTTCCAATCACTCTCCCCCTCATTGGCCAGATGGGTTCCTTCGAGCGTCCCAGCGCCTCCATCTCCGAGCCACTCGACCTCTATCTCCACGGCTACGTCTCCAGCCGAATAATGAATCTATCCCGCTCCGCCACAGATTCTTCCTCCAGCCCAAACCCAGAAACAGAGGCAAAAGGTCTCCCAGTCTGTATAACAGCCGCAAAACTCGACGGCTTAGTCCTAACCCTGTCTCCAAACAGCCACAACTACAACTACCGATCTGCAATGCTCTTCGGCTACGCCGTGCCCGTCACTGATGTGGAAGAGAAACTATGGGCCATGGAACTCATTACGAACTCCGTCGTCCCGGACCGGTGGAGACACACGCGTGTTCCTCCCAACGCCGCAGAAATGAGTAGTACGCAGATATTGAGGGTTCGGATTGATAGCGGGAGTGCAAAGGTTCGGGAGGGGGTGCCCAATGATGAGAAGCATGACTTGGATAACCCAAGTGTCACCGGGGCGGTGTGGACTGGGGTCGTGCCCGTGTGGGAGGAGTTTGGGGATCCGATTGCTGGGCCGTATAATGAGATTAAGGAGGTGCCGAGACATGTGATGAGCTATGTTGAGGATGTGAGGAATGAAAATAAGGAATATGCTGAAAGGGCGGCGAGGAAAGATGCGCCTGTTAAGAGGAAAGAACCTGGAGAGGAGGAATGATTGGAATACTGTTTCACGGAGTTTTTCTTCTCCTTCTTTCTTCTCGTGGCACAGCACACCGGATATATCTTTTATTTATTTCAATCTTTCGGTTCATTTGTGAGGTACCAGGCTACATTAAATACTAACTGTTATCGATTTGTTGGATATTATAGATATCAGAACTCAGCACGGAAAGCAATAAAGATTCCTATAGTTATATTCTCATAACTCAGTCATAGTTAATTCAATATACAACCCAATCATTATCTCATGGCCTCCATTTTTAGATTATGTGACCCAATGCTGATTCACTACATTTTACATATTGGACTCTTCCTCTTCAAACACAAAAGTTTGAATATCAGTTACCACTTCAAGAAAATCACATCACGAAATAGACGCTTCTGTGGAAGCCCTAGAATTTCTTGAGCAGCTCTTACCACTTAGAAAGCAAAAAAGAAATTTCAATGGGAAGATTTTCTACCTGCTATTGAAATTCCTAATAAGGCATACTAATTTGTATGAGAAAATTGGATATGACAGCGACGATAAAATCGACAACCAAAAACCACAACCCAAAAATAGAAATTTGAGATAAAATGATGAGCGTTAAAAGTGTGATTGGTTATACTCCCCTTTTATAGCACTTATCCATGTTGTCCTTGCTTGTTGGATAGTTTGACTGAAAGTTCATCTGTGCCTGTGAGTGTCTCCGGAGCTGGTTGGCGGTTAGCTAGGATCAAGAAGATCATGGCACTGCGTTATTTTATGATATATATCGAAGGATGGGTTTGGGCTTTGATGCTATATATACTATTATATTGGTTTAAGNTTTTTTTTCTTCTTTTCTTTCTTCAAATAAGTGAATCTCTCTTTTATTCACACTCTTCATTCACCCACTTACCTGTCGAAATATATTATCTATGGTTTATTCCCAGCAGACCAGNTTTTTTTACCACAGTAATATTCTAAAGGTTCAGATGTGGTGGTAGTGATGCTAAGCTATTCAAAAGATGGAAGAGGTCTAAAATGTGGGAGATATGGCCGCCGTATCTCCGTCAAAAAGGAGGTAGGAAGTTCCCTTGAAAGTATGTATTTAAAGATGCAAAGGCTATGAATTTTTGTGCATTCGAGCTAATATTATCGATTCTGATTGAGCGTTGCTGACATGTTTCTATTCTTAATCAGATATGCCTCAGTCAGTAAGGGCTGTAATTAACAACTTAAGAAATCCGAAGCACTTCGAAACTAAAAATAGCTTGGTAAGACATATAATTATAAGTAAGAGGGAAGCTTCCAGATTTGATCTGCTCTCTCTCACACACCTAGTAGTGCCGTACTTATGACTCTACATCAATATCTCTTCTCCCAGCTAGCTCTAAACCCACTCTGTTCCTCGGTAGATGATAATAAGCTTCATGTTTCCGACATAGCCGTGATGATGATGCTGCTAAGTACCGTGGGTGGGTCAAGCAGCAAGGCAACTGTTACTGTGAGCCAGGACATATTCCACAAATTCACCGCTCGAAAGGAACTAATCTTTTATATTTCACCGTTCCCTTGGAAGAGCCAAGCTTTTGTCGCCGGGACATGGCTCCAATGGCTAGGCGTGTATCCAGTCGTGATGTAAGCACAGTTGGTCTAACCCTTCGGGGAAGTCTAAGCCTCGTACTGTATTAGGGTTCCCACCTCAGTTACAACGCTGTTGCAGTGCTAGATCTCTTCAGTTAATTATTACTCCATATTTCCATTCTCACCAAATCACGGTACTTCGGGTGTTAAAGAATTAATAACATGACACTCTAATAATAATACTGTAATACAGCAACTACTTGTTCGTATTGGTGAGCTTAATGCTGGGCCCGTAGATCTTGGGGCCGCAAATAGATAGTTTGGCCAAGCATCCGCCGGATGAGGCATAGCGGCAGAAGTGAGCGGAACTGCGCATGCGATGCGAGGAACCACGCCCTGCAGCAGAAAAGCGTTTAACACCCGAGAGAGATAGCAATGTGCCTTGAAGAAGAAGAAGAAGAAGAAGGAAGGAGATCGAAACGGATCAGGTTTCCATCTTCACGACCAGAAAGACATGTCGCTATCATGATACTGTATCCATATGATTATTCCCACTCCTTTGGGAAGGGGGATGAGGTGTTTGACAGACAACGGCAACGAGGCCGAAAAGAGTCAAACGTGCCAAAAAGTCCCCTGGGCGGTTTGACCAGCGGGCGACCCCTGAGCATCCATGCAAGGTACGCGCCAATCACAGCGCGTGCAGCCTTCGAAGCGAGCCGAAAGTAGCGAAACATCCATCCATGCCCCTGGCTGGTCATACTCCTCTCCTCTCGCTCCTGCTCCTATCTCTCTCTCTCATGGGTCTGGTTAGTCGAGTCNGGGGGGAGAAGACGACGGCCTTTTCCCTTAGTCCTCTCCAGCATTTTTCCTTTTCCCTCTTCTCGTCCCCCCCTCTCACATCTCCAACTTCATCATCTCATCGTCAACCGTCAATCGTGCCGCTGTGCGCACACTTCCACTCCTTCAGCGTCTGACTACCGTCACTCTCTCATGCGAATCGCGTCTACGTACGCAAATCCACTCATTACCACCACCACCTTGCTGTTGAATTATTGCTTGATCCAGTAATTGCTTATCGTTTTGTACTTGTCGATTGATTTATCAGCCTTGCGCGAAGAAGAAGAAGAAGAGGAGATATGAGATCCCTTTCGCTCCTTCTTGGAGCCTCGACGCTTCTGTCGACCACCTTCGCCCAAACCTGGACCCTCTGCAATCCCCTGAACGCGACCTGCCCCGATGATCCCGCTTTGGGCACCAACCACACCTTCTACTTCAACACCTCTCGAACCATTGAGCAAGCGTACAACATCACGGCTGGCTCCCTGGTGTATGGCGCCAATGGTACCGAATTCACCGTCGCCAAGAAGGGCGACTCGCCCACCATCCAATCCCAGTTCTACATCTTCTTCGGCTCCATCTCCGTCATCATGAAGGCCGCTCAGGGCCAGGGCATCATCTCCTCCGTCGTGCTCGAGTCCGACGATCTGGATGAGGTCGATTGGGAGTTTATGGGCGGCAACCACACGTTCGCCGAGACCAACTACTTTGGAAAGGGGTAGGCCTTCCAATCGCCCGAAGATGGGAAACATGCGTTAAAAGTTTTGTGATGCTAATAATCTATGACAGCAACCAAACCACCTTCGATCGTGCCATCTACTATCCAGTCTCCTCCGACGTAACCGAGAACTTCCACAACTACACGACCCTTTGGACCGCGGAAAAATTGGAATGGTATATCGATGGTGCGCTGGTCCGGACCCTCCCCTACGCGGCTGCAAACGGAGGCAAGAACTACCCTCAGACACCCATGACCATACGTATTGGTATCTGGGCCGGAGGTGACTCTGATGAGCCCGAAGGCACCATCGAGTGGGCTGGTGGTGTTACCGACTATTCAAAAGGTCCATACACCATGTATGTCCAGAGTGCCACCATCAATGACTTCTCCGTGGGTAGCGCATATCAATATTCCGACCACAGTGGAAGCTGGGAAAGTATCAAGGTCATTGCGTAAGTACCTCCCTCTATTCTCTTGATTCATTTTCAGAGCCCAAGTTGAGAACGAGAATGAACCTAATTCGCTAACATCCCCCATCAGAGGCAATTCTACTGTCCTCAAAACCTTAGACGCACCTCCTCCTCTCAGCGCAGCTGAAAAGTGGGCGAAAGTACCCCAGTCAACGAAAACTGGAATTTATGCTGGCGCTGGTGCTGCTGGTGCCATTCTCTTAGGCGCTCTGATGTTCGTCTGTTTCCGGCAGCGCAAGAAGGGACGCCTAGAGCATGCCGCATACACCGCCCAGGTCGAGAAGGAGCGTCAGGAAGCGTACCAAGATCAAATCCAACTCCGGGAAAAGGGAACAACGGGAGTCCCTGCTGGAGTCAGAGCCTCACAGTTGCCCCGTGGAACTCCGCAAAGCCCAACTAGTCCCCTCCTTGGCCAAAACCCCACGGTACCTCCAATGGCTGGCATGAGATCCCCAAGCCCCGGAATCCAGAGGAGGGGAACCCCCGTACTTCAACAACCTGCACCGCGGAGTACTCAAGCGTGGAACCCTGAGGAACCTTTCTCGGATGATTATAGTGAGAATTCCAATATTCCGCACAGTCCAGGATTTGGAGGACCAGCAAGATCGCTCACAGGTCCAGGTCAAGGCCCACAGGCCATGGCAGGAAACTTCCCATCTCGAAGCTTCACCAATGGCTACCAGCGATTTTAAGTTCGATCGATTTTTCTGATGGATTTTTCAAGCAAAGAGATTTCGAATGGCGGAAGGGCAATTTTTAATGGTTTTGAAACTTTCAAGGGATCGAAAGGAAAGGATTGGCGTCTATATATATACTCTCTCTCTCTGTGTCTAGCTGTTTGTCTGTCTGTCTCTCACTCATACACACAATCTCTCAATATCTACATATAATACATGATAGACATCGGGAAAATGGGACTAGCGAGTTCTTGCTTCGTTTCCTTCTTTTATGTCATTTATCGTTGGGACCATTCTTCCTGATTCCCCTGGTCCCCTCACTCAGGAAAAATTGGGCGCTGGAGGGGATAGTGATTTGATATACCACCTCATCTCATCTCATCATTTTCATGGCCGTCTTTTTCCCGTTTGCTTGCTTGTTGATATTATAGAGGAGGGGGTTTACATATTTCGGAAACCCTCGATGATGTTTGTGCATTTTATGTAATGTGGAGCACTATTTTTTGATTTATTTTTTGAAAGACNTTTTTTTGGTTTTAACGCTTTTTGATTGTGAATTGTTTTACTGCTACTGCAACTGCATGATAATTCGGCGTTTACTCTGCTTCTGCCCTCTACCAGTAACTTACTCCATGGCTAGTTACGAAATATCGGATGGAATATTCAATAGCAAAGTTATCACTCGATAAGTATGCATTACGAGGAAGAAGGGGTTAGTTAATGCAGGAAGGTTGTTGGGAGTGAATAGTCAGGCTTTGCTGTATTCTGTTCAAGTTCTTTTAGCAGAATACCACAGCTAGTTTGATTCAATTCTGAAAATTCAATTCTGACAATCTTCTTGTAGTATAAAAGGGTAATAGAGCTATGTTTATTTGTTCAAAAAATCCCCATATGATGATGACAGGAGGCGGCTTACAATTATAATCAAGATGGTGGCCAGCTTATAGCTATGCTATACGACATCCCAGGTAAATTATCATGTTCGTACAAGCAATTCGGCGATTGATCATGTGCTTTGCAGACATGATCCACAATCCTCCTGGAGCTTGGGAAGGTAGCTTTATACAGTTCATAGATCCGCCAGGAGATGGCCACTAGTAAGCCTGAGAGAGCGGGAAGAGCGGAAATGATGAAACAAAAACATTTGAACGTTCATAGAAAGCCTTCCTATGAAGATCTCGTACTTGAGAATAATCAATTGAAAGCCAAAGTAACGAAATTTGGAAGCTCAAAACAGCATGGTAAGTGAATTCGTTTAATATGATGTATGACAATTATCTAACATTTAATAAAATAGTAACTCAAGAGTAATCAAGGCTACGATTCTCATCACGTCACGTCTTGTCATGGAGTGAATTTTCTGTCGTCTGCGTACTCACAATCTCATGTTACTTTGACCAACATCATCTAGCCTACCAAGAACTCCTGCTAGATTTACAGTGAATGAGGAGCTCTAAACAATCGATCATCTATAAATAGTCCGATACCGAACCTGACCTTTTCTTTCTTTCTTAAAGTTAATCTCAATCATATCGGATTTCGATCTCAGAGAAATTCGTTTTTACAACATCACATATCAATGTCGATAACTTGCAGGTGTCTCCTACATAGAGACAGATTAATAATTAACTCTACTAAAGCTGAAGCTTTGCATGCAGAATGCCCACGGAGAGCTACTGAAGTCCAGAAGGTGTATGCCACGCTAATGCACTTGTACGTCTCCTGGAAGGAGAGGAGGGAGCGACTCGAGCGGCAAGCAATGGTCATTGTTCCTCCATACCTTCCTACTCCCGTCACAGACCTCTCTAGCACTATTCACCCTGAGGTTTACTCCTCCAAGGTCGTGCCTGTAGAAAACTTGTGAGGCATCATGGTGGTGCCGACCGCAGTGGGTGAATCAAAAGACTCGAAGAAACACAAAGTCAACTTTCACGATTAAGCACAATTGAGAATGACACGCTCAAGAAAGCTGTCCGCAAGTACATTGTTGAAAGTTGCAAATGGATATACCACAAGCACTCTAGCATCAAAGAAGATGGACAACAAGATGATGTTGAGATTCCCTTGGACCTTGCATGTCCGAGGGCGGTGGTCTTCGCCACTTTGGAAGACTGGCCAGCCTCTGGAGATGGTCAGTCTCAGACGAGGCAGTAATCAATGCTGCTCTTGTTGACTTTGCGCGGGCATAGTGGAAGAAGATCTCAAGACGTAAGGAACTACGAACACCACATATCTGTTCTTCATTTTACTTAAACTGCTTAGTTTATTCAGGTGTCACATATGTTTGATCAGAAAGCATACATAGCTCCCGGGTCAAGATGTACCATTTTTGTTCGGAATGTTCGATTCCGATGATGTCCTCTCGAAAAGCCCTAGGTTTATCACCAGCGGACCAAGACGAAGGTGCCTTGGACGACCTTGAATATCACCGGGAATAGGAAGCTCAGAACCTCTATGCTCAGGAGTCGGATGATTTCTCCCAAGTTCCTGACCAACGCCCTACTCCCATAGGAAATATACAAAATGCAAACTAACGTCCATCCCTGCGTAACGAGAAACCCACCGTGCCGAGAAAAACGATGGGTACTTTGACTTCAAGCAACTCAGACTCTGTGCACACATAGATATTTCCTATAATTTTATATAATTCGTGTGCTATATCAATTCCTAAACACCGTGATCTTTCCTACCTAGAAAACGACTTTTACATCGTCGCGTTCGTGCCTGTTTTGTGGAAAGTCCTTTTTAATGGGGTAATAAGATCTCTTCAACCCAGCACTACTATCAAGCTTATATTACTATCGGAACCCACAAAAGACCTATATCTGGTCTTTAGAGTACTATAGCAATAGTAGAAAATTGATATTAGCTTTGTTGCTGCTGTAGCTCGCAAATACATATAAGATTGTTACGCAGATTGGTACTTGCAAAATATTTGCTCGGCTATGTTTGCCATTTTCTGATTTTAAGCCTTAGGCACAAAGATCGGGTGTGGCGTATTGTTGCAGGTTATGGTGAGGGCACTTGTAATTGGTACATACGCGAGCGATTATGTTGTGTGGTTACGTATGACCGATCGCAACTGGTGCAATAAGCGAACTGAAATGCATTCAACAAAGCTAAGCCAATCAATCTGCAACTCCTTAAATCGCTCAGAACGATCGTTTACAGATAAGACAATTGTTGTTGCATCAGCCTTACGGAGCTTGCCTGTTGACTTTATGATGTCTGCTATCTTTGATGCTAATTCTTCTTTCCAGAAGTCGCTTGGAGCCAGTATAAGGTCATCTTCTGTTTGCTTTGTAACTACTCTCTTGTTTAATGTCAGCTTCCATTCCATGATATAGTGCATAAAAGAAGGTGGTGGGTGTTCGGCATATGACTGGTCTGGATCTCAATTGGCATACGGCACAAATGGCAATGTTTTGCGGGCCGGTCGCAACCTGCTCCGCTGAGGGCTGCAAGCAGCATTAGCGGATGCAATGTGAGGAGTTGAATAATCATCCGTATGATGCCCAATCTCATCGCCACTAGACGAATCATTTAAATAATCATCTAAATCCATCATCCGGTTGGTACCAGAAGCAAAGCAGGATGGCGATTGATACAGTGTTGTATAGGATGGGCGTAGAGGACACAGTGTCCTTTGTTCTCAAACTATCACGTGATTTCCACATAAAACTCTCTGGCCATTTATTCATGGGCAGGGGTATGGAAGGCTATCAGGTGATCTCCAACAAAACCGACACAGCCTCCGCAAGCGCTTCCGCAGCCTTACAGTATATTCAATATATGTTCCTTGATGATCCTGATATATGCCCTCATTACCACGAAACTTCGCAAAAGGATGTTGAATGCGCTGTTATCTGTTAGAGGTACATTACCCAGTCGAAGGTCAGACCGCAGTGCTTCCATTCCCGCAGATCTGCTCCATGTGGCCACAGCCAAACCTCATTCCCGCCTGAAACAATGCGTCTTTTGCAATTCAACAGTACTGGTGGATTCAGCCTCACTGAGGATTTGGATGGCGATAATATCCCTCGTTATGCAATACTTTCGCACACATGGGGACCGGACAACGATGAAGTTACCTTTGACAACATAACAAAGGGCACTGGCAAAAACAAGCCTGGTTATAAGAAGATCCAGTTTTGTGGAGAACAAGCCAGACAAGATGGTCTGCTATATTTTTGGATTGACACCTGCTGTATTAATAAGAGCAATGATGCTGAACTTTCGCGCTCTATTAACTCCATGTTTCACTGGTACCATAGAGCGGATCGGTGTTACGTTTATTTGTCGGATGTCTCTATTTCTCCCGTAGATGGCAACAACTGGACCACTCGATCTTACAATTATTTGTCGAACATTTTTGGTCCTCCCGTCAACATTAACAATGAGCACAATCCGCGGACATGGGAATCAGATTTTCGGAAAAGCAAATGGTTCACTCGAGGCTGGACATTACAAGAGCTCCTTGCCCCGGCTTCGGTCGAATTCTTTTCTCGGGAACACAGGCTACTTGGGAACAAAAGTTCTCTAATAAAATTAATCTGTGATATAACAAACATTCCTAAGGATACACTTAGAGGAAAACCTTTATCTCAATTCGACTACCATGAACGGCTGCGGTGGATACAACACCGCCAGACTAATCTTAAAGAAGATAAGGTGTATTCATTACTAGGCATTTTCGGTGTCTATATACTCCTTAGTTATGGAGAAGGAGAAGAAAATGCATTTAGACGGCTCCGGGAAGAGTTCGACAAAATGCAAATATGTATCAAAGACTTGCGACTCACTAACCCTTACGACGATAAGAAACGTATTGAAGACACCAAGGGTGGCTTATTAGATGGTTCATATCGTTGGATCCTAGAAAATTCTGACTTTCAACAATGGTATAACAACCAACAAAACCAATTGCTATGGATTAAAGGTGATCCTGGCAAAGGCAAGACGATGTTGCTCTGTGGTATTATCAACGAGTTAAAGTCGATAGCCAAGACGGATCTTCTATCGTACTTCTTTTGCCAGGCTACTGACTCCCGGATCAACTATGCCACGGCTGTGCTACGGGGTCTGATTTATTTACTTGTCGACCAACAACCATCTCTCATTTCACATATACGTGCGAAGTACGACCAAGCTGGCAAAACGCTTTTCGAAGACGTAAATTCCTGGGTTGCTTTGTCTGAAATTTTCACTAATATCCTACGAGACCCGAGCTTCAATAGCATGTATTTAATTATCGATGGACTTGACGAATGCATAGTAGATTTACCGAAATTGTTGGACTTCATTGCGCAAACTTCGTCTATTTCTCGTATCAAGTGGATTGTCTCTAGTCGCAATTGGCCGAGCATCGAGAAAAATATTAATAAAGCAAAACAAAAAGCTACTTTATGCCTTGAGCTGAACGAAGAATCTATTACTGCGGCTGTTACTACTTATATCCAGTTTAAGGTTAATTTATTAGCGACAGAAAATGAATACGAAAATGATACGCGGAATATTGTTCAACGTTATTTGGAGTCAAACGCAAATAGTACCTTCCTTTGGGTAGCTTTAGTCTGTCAACAACTTGCTGGTATCTCGGGATGGGAAGCTGAAGAAATGTTAACTGCATTTCCGCCTGGACTCGATGACCTCTATAAGCGGATGATGGACCAGATTTGCAACTCCAAAAATGCTAAGCGCTGCAAAAATATATTAGCTGTAATCTTGGCCGTATATCAACCTATTACATTGGATGAACTGGTATCTTTTGTTGATATGCCTCCTCGAAGCTCTAGCAATTACAAAGCTCTGGCTGAAATCATAAGGCTTTGTGGCTCTTTTCTGACACTTCGAGGTCGTACTATTTTTTTTTGTCCATCAGTCCGCAAAAGATTTTTTAATCAAAACGGCATCTTGGGAAATTCTTCCTTTCGGGATAGAACATGTTCATCATACTATCTTCTCGCGGTCATTACAAGTTATGTCTAGAACTTTACAGCGTGACATTTATAACCTAAGAGCTCCTGGATTTTCTATCGACCAAGTCAAACAGCCTGATTTTGGTCCGTTGGCTGTTGCACAGTATTCTTGTCTTTACTGGGTTAATCACCTGCTTGATTATAATCCTAGAGAGAATACTAGTAGTGACCTTGAAGATGATGGCTCTGTTCATATGTTTTTATTAAGCAGTTATCTTTATTGGCTAGAGGCACTTAGCATATTAAGAAACATATCAAATGGTATTATTGCAATTAGGAATCTTGAGAATAAACTTAAAGTAAAATTCTCTATTTTATCTTAAAACATCATTAGAAATTTCAGCTAATATATTTACAGGCTAATGAAAGTTCTGAACTATATGCATTTGTACATGATGCAAAGCGGTTTATCTTATATAATCGAACAGTAATTGAAGAAACACCTCTTCAACTATACTGCTCAGCGCTTATTTTTGCCCCAGAAAAAAGCATTATTCGGAATCAATTTGAGAAAGATATTCCAGCTTGGATCACAATAAAACCAAAAATGCAAGCTGATTGGAGTGCTGCACTACAGACGCTCGAGGGCCACTTGGATGGGGTCTCGTCTGTAGCTTTCTCGCCAGACGGCAAGCAGATCGTCTCAGGCTCAGACGATAGCACAGTCCGGCTCTGGGATGTTAGTACTGGAACAGCTTTACAGACGCTCGAAAGCCATTCGGATAAGGTCACGTCTATAGCTTTCTCGTCAGACAGCGAGCAGATTGTCTCAGGCTCTTATGATAGCACAGTCCAACTCTGGGATGCTAGTACTGGAACAGCTTTACAAACGCTTGAAGGCCACTCGGATAGGGTCATGTCTGTAGCTTTCTCACTAGACGGCAAGCAGATTGTCTCAGGCTCAGACGATGGCACAGTCCGGCTTTGGGATGCTAATACTGGAATAGTTCTACAAACACTCAAAGGCTATTCAGATTGCGTCTTGTCTGTAGCTTTTTCGCCAGACGGCAAGCAGATCGTCTCAGGCTCAGACAATAACATAGTCTGGCTTTGGGATATTAGTACTAGAGTAACTTTACAAACACTCGAAGGCCACTCAGATTGGGTCAGATCTGTAGCTTTCTCACCAGACGGCAAGCAGATTGTCTCAGGCTCAGACGATGGCACAGTCCGGCTCTGGGATGCTAGTACTGGAGCAGCTTTACAAACGCTCGAAAGCCACTCCGATGGGGTCAGGTCTGTAGCCTTCTCGCCAGACGGCAAAGCAATGAATACTTTACTTGTGTCAAAGGATTGGATAACAGAAAGCGGCACAAATATTCTCTGGTTACCTCCTGACTACCGATCACCAATTTGTATAACTGGTTGGAACAAAATCCTTGCTTTAGGATTCTCATCGAGGAAAATTTTGATTCTTGGTGTTGAGGAAGGATTCAAGTTTATTTGATACAGACTAAACTAATAATTATCATTTAACTTTATAATATTTTTTCTTTCTATCTTTATTTCATAGAGGGTTTAAGGGGAGCATATGCCTTTATAGTATTTGATAATTGCCACTCGGTTGCTAGAATCTTCTAGAATAGTCATACACTATCCAAGTAAGAAGAAACACTAACTGTGCAATGATGCAGTATTGTAACTTGTTCTTAGTCATGTTCTAATAATCATACTCTAAATCAAGTTATAATGCGTGAGATTTGGCGTCATTGGGCCAAGCTATTGATGGTGGTAAGCAGAAGAGCTAATTGTAGCATGTGTTGTGGCCTTAAGTATAAGGTACACATAGTGGAACCTAAAGTTGCCTATTGCTTATGGTCGGGATCAGGTTAACTTAGAAGGCAACAGAACCGTATATTAAGCTGTATTTGTCCACTGTACCGTAGTTGGAATAATAGTTGGTGCACTCGTACACTGATTTATCGCTTACCAACCACCCAGGGCTAATTCAGTTGTCAATTGCTATAGTTTAGCTGAATGCAGTTCAATTCGCTTATGGTACTTGGTTCATACGCGAGTAATTAAATTGAACTAGCTATTAAATCAACTACCATGACTACAGTGAGCAAATACAGCCTTAATATACAGCTGTTAAGGCCGCATACCGGCGATTTCAATTGGTCAGTGACAGTAATGGAACCGATTGTACCTTATACTTAAGGCCACAATAACACGCCACAGGGGATCTCTATGCCTAAGGTTTTAAAGTCAAAAAGTGGTAGATATAGCCGAGATAAATATTTTGCAGTACTGATCTGCATAGCGACTTCGCATAAACTCGCGCACCACACTAGCCACAAGGACATAATTCAGGTGCGAATGCGATGATACGAAAGTAATTTTCTAGGTAGGAGGGATCGCATATTTAGGAGTGGTCACAGAACACGACTTATACAAAAACTATGGGAAATATTGATGTCTGTGCAGAGTCTGAGTGGCTTAAAGTCAAAGTATCCATTATTTTTCTCGGCACGGTGGGTTTTTCGCCACACAGGGAGGGACGGCGTCGAGGAAGACTCTAACGCTGAGCTTACTACAGCATTACACGTGATGCCATCAGTCCTTGGGCCAACGGCCGCACGATCAGCACTTCAGGACCTTACTTGCAGACAAGCAGAATTTAAGGCGGTTATAACCCAGTTTCTTTACGATCTCGCAACACTGCGCTACTACAGCCATGGGAAAGGTCACTTGAAATGATTACGTACAGAATGAGACTCAACAATCGAACAATAATAATAATTTGACAACAAAAAATTCACAAAATCTCTTATCCTCAATAATGTCAACACCTCTTTAATATCCCTAAGAACATCTATCTTGTTATACTATTTCGATGTTAGATCGCCAAACAGTCCCCACGTGGCTTCGCCGATGAACGCTGACATACTACTGCTTGCTGTCAATGTCGATGATATTAAATATGATTGGATCCTAAATATATGGAAAGAGAATCCATGGGAGGAGACGCGTTGTAAACTACTTCTTGTGTCCCTTCTCGACTGTGAACCAACTCTCTCACTAATGCTTGGATTTAAGGTACTTTTACATTGATTTTTAGTACTTCGGTGACATGGGGGTATGTTGTAATATTCAGTACTACCTCAGGTATTACTTTCTTATTATACGTGACTTTTACTTTGAGTAGTTCTTTTAGTTAGTTCTACTTTTACTATGTACGTAATTACTATCTATTACAACACTATTAATTTAATAGTTGAGCAACCTAATATTGTGTACTTTACTTTCGCTGTGTTCTTACAACAAATGTAATATTATAAGAGATATTATAAAAATACAGAATATACTACTGTAAAATAGAATGACCTTACAAATATAAGGATAAAATATAAAACACTAAATCACGGGAACATATTCTTGACACCAGCTACTTTTTCCCAAAAATATGATTAGATGATGTTGAATTAGGACAGCAAAAGCATGGTACGCAATATGGGGTTACTCAGAGTATATTGTGGTGTTGTAGTAACTACGTACGTACACAAGTAAAGAGAGCTAACTAGTAGACTACCGAAAAGGGAAGTCACGTGTAATAAACAGGATGGTGCCTAAGGCGACACACAGGATATCACAATAGATGATTTAGATCCAATCATAAGGTTACACAGATTTGTTAGCCTGGGCGCTAACTTACACAGCCTCCGGTCCAGACTAATCGTCGGGCCTCAGGCACGCCAATTGCCCGACTTTCGAAGCATGCGCTTCTAGTCGGTGGAAGCGAGTGTGGCCAGGAAGCGAGTGTGGCCAAGTCTAATTTTTCTATGNAAAAACGTACACAAATTGAATATTAACTACCACCACTTGATATATCCCCCTTCACTTGATTCCTCTGAATTCAATGAATCAATTGAATCGCTTAAATCACTTGAATCCTCCAAATCACTTGGAGTGCTACTACTAGTAAATCCAACTTCTCCATTTAGATCCGCGAAACGTATAAAATCCTCTGAATCTTCGCTGTCACCCTCCTCTTATTGCTCCACTTGCTCTGGCTTTGTGAAAGTTGTTCTGATTGTTTGTTGATGAGGTGTTTGAGGTGGTTTATGAAGTGGAATTTCGATAGTTGTTGATTCAACAACTGTAAGGGTTTGAATTGATTGCTTGCTGGGTTCCGGGAATGGTGGTGGAGTATTTTCCTTATATATAATAGCTTCACCTATTACTTTACGAGGAAGTTGTTTAATTAGCTTTTTTCTGAGTGCTTCCTTTTTGCGCTATGCTACCCATGTTGCTTTTTGATCCTTCTTCTCCTTATTAGCTATTTTACAAAGCATTCTAGCTTCTTTATTGGCTGCTTTCTCTGCCTCCTTTTATGCCTTCTCTGCTTTAATTGCTTGTGCATCTTTGGCTCTCAATTCACCCCCTTTTTGAAGCCTTTTACGATTAGAAGGCTTTTTGGCCATAAGCTCTCCTAATTGTTGATATGCCATATCACGATCAAATTAGGTAATTTCACTCTTGTCAAGTACTGATTCAATACCACATGCAAAAACTTATGTTGGGATGAAGAGCTTAACAAATCTATAACCTTTGGTTTCAATTCCCCAAGTTGATATTGAATCTGCCAAATTGTTACAGGAGTTCCTGGTTTAGGTAATTCAAGTTTTATAACCACTTCCTTTTTGGATTCACTTTTCATGTATTTCTTCATAAGTGTGAAAGTGGCTTCCTTGTCAATTGGCTACATGCTAGCTTTCCTGAAAGCATTCTGAATAGTAAGTTTTTTGAAGGTTTTCTTGTGAATATCTGGTAAATCCTGAAAAAAAAAAGCTATAGTATATTCGAAATCAAGTGATTCAGTAGCACTTTGTATAGCTTTATTGTGTTAATGCTTGTATGGCTGAAATACTCCCACATCAAGGGGTTGCATACAGTAGGTCAAATGTGCTGGAAACATGAATGGTACAATGTTGTTTTTGCTGGCTAATAAAGTAAAATCAGGGTTCATATGACTACTTTGATTATTCATCAACAGTAGCTTATATGGTTGATCAGGGCCTACTTGTGTGTGTTGAATAAAGTACTCTATGTATTGAAGACTTATATGATTGTTGGTATAGCTGTTTTCTGATAAATGAATTACTTCTGAACCTTCTAATTGATCTTGATACCATGATTCCATATGATATTTGCCTTGAACAATTACTACAAGAGGAATAGGAGTTGTTCTATCAGCTTGGATAGTTTCAATCATGGTCACAGACCGACGATTTTCAGGGCTTAAAGAATAAAGTTATTAGAGTATTAGTTTTGAATGGATATATGAAATTAATTCATACCTCAGTTAATTCAATTGGCACTAGTACTTCTACCCCTTTAGAGTACTTAATTCTAAAGCCTGATTTGTCGAAATTGTACAAATTATGCTTCTGGATATCATACNTTTTTAATTGTTGTTTTGTAGTGTTGAAACCAAGCTTTTACTTCTTTTAAATCTTAAGCAGTAACATGTTCTTTAGAAATTGGTTTTGTCTTGATTTTATGAAGAGGTTGAGCCTTCCACCACTTACAAAACCAACTCTCAGATGGTGAAGGGCGATTGTGTTGTTTTTGAATGTAACAAATGGCTAAGAATATGATATTTTTGGTAGGAAGCTGGCCATTCTCAAGATATGACTTAATAAAAGTATATATAGCTTGTGATTGGCTAGCTGTTAATATTCGATTTTGACCTCCATGTTGAGCAGAATCACCCCTTTGAATTGACATGCTCAAGCTTGATCTATTAACTTTAAATATCTTTGCTGCTACATGCTGAGTTTCTGAAGGATTTTCAGCAAGCCATTCTTTTGCTCGACGAATACGCACTTTGGTTGGAGTAGACATATTAACAAAATGACAGGATATATTGNAAAAAAGTATACAAATGGTGGGGAGTATTCAATTTGTGTGCGTTTTCTATNAAAAAAATTAGACTTGGCCACACTCGCTTCCTGGCCACACTCGCTTCCACCGACTAGAAGCGCATGCTTCGAAAGTCGGGCAATTGGCGTGCCTGAGGCCCGACGATTAGTAGTGACCAGTATATATATTTTATAATGGATTCTAACCTCCTGACATGATTGTATTGTGAACGGCACAGAGACAAATATCAATTTGACCTCTTCTTTGTTCTTAGATATTGCTGAAGTTTCTATTTCTTGACTTCCTTTATTATTATATCAGCCCCGTCTTCTGTGTCTTGATATGCAGAACCCTACCCCACCAATTTTCAAGCATCCCCCACTTCAAGGCAATAACTATATTCGGCTCTTGGTCATTTTGCCAAGCGTCAACCATGATGCTAAGGTTGAATTCACCTTATCACAGCATGAGCTCTCTGAGCCCAATCTTAAATACGATGCCCTACATCATTTGGTCTGAACTGGAAGGAGTATTTGGTTCTCCTCCATCAGTTCTCGAACCCTGTTATTGAAATCGACGTAGTAATTAATTGAGGACGGTGGTAAAGAGAAAGATGAGTGCCTAGAGTTGGAGAAGCTAGTTGATCGAACATACAGGCCTACGTATGTTTTGGCAAACACATGTTTATTATTGGTAAATGACTATATGTCTGCGTTCATTCCCGCTGTTGCTCCATTAATATTGCTAATGTTTGGAAGCTGCTAGTCGCGTATTGTTCGTACACGATGCAAGGTTTAGGTGCATGATGAGCTGCTGATGGTCATCAGGAGTTACCATCAGTATCCGACTCGGTAAAGCTGCCTTTCGTACGCGTTTTCTGTGATGGTTTGCTCCACGTTTTCCGCAAGTAATATTGTAGCATCTGATATGCTCAGTGCCTTCTGAATCAGGAGAAAATCGGTCTTCTAAATCCGGGTTAGTATACGATCATGACCCTTTTCAAAGCTAACATACCTGTTATAAAAGCTATCATTTCGAAGCTTGTAGGAAAAGAGGAGACAGTGGGAAAGATAAGTAAATATGAATTCTTATATGCTTACTATGCACAAGAATAAGGGAGTGAATTTTATATTAATACGGTGGTAACAAGCAATGGAATACAGTTACTAATGATGAGGTGATAGGGCATCAGCAATACACCAAAGACATTCCAGTGAATTTTAGCTTCTATTCTAATTCCAAAAATATTTATATATTTTATATATTTATTTATATATGTCGGTTCACCTGTAGCACGAAGTACGGCACGCAATTATACGTAATATACTCGTTGTGCTATTCCATGGTTGTTGTGCTAAAAGGGGTGGGAGAGCGAAGCTGTAGGAGCTTCGCTCGCTCCCACTACCTAATCGAGACTAGCTTACAGGGCACGTGGATATCACGTGTACGTAACCACTATTCTACTAACAATATATTCACTACTTGAAATATTTTCTTTAAGAATAGATAATTTACTGTTTTTGCATCTAATAGACTTAAAGATGGTCTAATATCTAAGAGTATGCCTCCGGAGAGAGTTTCGAACTCTGATGTCTTTCGATATTGCACTCGATAGAGTAAGCTTTATTCATGCAGGGTTTTATCTTTGAAACCATATTTATCGTTGAATTTAAGCTCAATCGAAACCTTTATATTTGGGCATTGGCCAGATTTCAGGTTTTGTTTCACTATCACCATGAAGAAAGGTATTAGGATGTTGTCAAGGCTGCGCAGGTTGCTGGTTCGAAAAGTCCAAAGTCGGCCAAAATTGCTAAGAATATGGCTCAAGAGAAGCTGCAGCAACTCAGCAGCGAAGAAGATGCTGAGCAGAAGGAACATGCCCTGCTGACTTTTGAATTTATGGGCCAGTTTTTGGACAGAATGTCAAGAACTCCTGATGAATTTCGGGAGGATTATAGAAAAGTGGTAAGTTGTCTTCGAAGCTTAACATTGCTGTGACCTTTATTGGGTTGATACAAAAATTACAGATACTATTTGAGTGAATATTGAGCAGGTAAAAGAATAGGGAGGAGGGCGGGGTATCAAATTTGGCGTTTTCCTCTCCGTCCTCAAGCTCAATCAGTCAAAAAAGCTGTTTGCCACTTCATGGATTTCATAAAAGGTGAGGATGATCTGAAAAATACAAGTACAGAATTGATCCATATACTGATCACCTATGAATTAACTAAGAGAAACCAGTGCTGGACTAAAACGGATGGTCAGCAGCTGCTCATACGTGAGCGTGATTCTCATACAATCTCGTGGCAAACTGGATCCCCTCTCTATTCAAGGAAAGGTCTGTGTTATTGATTATCAATTACTTTGAATATACCAAATTTTCCCATCGTTAGATTCATTCCTATTGTCATTTATTGCTCCTTATTGCTCTCAATTTTTGACATCTAAATTGTGTGCACACATTGCTGCTTTTAGAGTTTTTACAAGCCACTTATATCATTCAACCTCCTCGTATCACATCAACCCTCCAATTGAATCACCAAGTAATAATGTTCATCACGGCTGCTGTTCCAATAAGCCCACGGTAATACCAAATGATGTCGCGTATACCTGGGGTTGAATAGCTGAGAACCTACAGTTCCACCAATTTGACCATAGCTATTAGCGAATGGTATGGCACCTCATTGCGCCTCCTGTTGTCTAGAGTCTCCAAGGTACATCATTGTATACATTTATCTGTTAAAATAGTTTATATTAATCATATACTGAATTCTTACCAGGCTGGACAATCCGCCTGCAATGATAGTTACCGGAACGTATACAAAACTACATAGCAAGCCTCAATGACGATGACAAAGTCAAGTGCAATTAATGGCCGTAGAAGCTGTCCTGAATTGACGACACCGAAACTATGGCTAGGACCAGAAAATACAGCCGCCAGGTCTGAGGAATCGAGCGAGAAGGTAAAGTTGATCTCATAAGTGGGAGGTTGCAAGATCTCGTTATCGCAAGGATCAATTTGCAGAATCTGGATTAGAAAAGAAAGCCTCAAACCATCTTCAAAGACATTCTGATTCGCTCATGAAGCGCAGCGATTCTCTAAGTCTATGACTTTTGGGAGACTTCGGTAACAGTTCATCTAGAGTAGGACGTGGCCAAACAAATGCTCTTTTCTAAATCCATCACTTATAATTACACTAATAAATACGCAAACCCCACTTCTTCATTATCTGAATTTCATATAATTATCGTTCTCAGGAGTCAGGAAGTTCTTCAGCTTTATCGTAGTAATAGTGTTAGCGAAGTGGGCTGCTTCAAGCTCAATCAGTACCCAGGTGTCTCTCCAAGACCCGTCGTCCTTATATGAATCTTCCCTCATTAGCTTGCACAAGTCTCTCATTGAACGGCCTTCAATTACAGATTCCGAAGCCGATGTTTCTTTATTCTTACTAGATTATCTTCAGAGCAAGGGATTCACCGTCAAAACTCAAACTGTGTCACAAGGTAGGGATAATATTTTGGCTTATATCGGTGAATCACCAAAGACTAGAGTTCTTGTTACCTCTCACATCGATACTGTACCTCCTTTCTTGCCCTATGAGCGAAGAGGAGATGAAATCTGGGGACGTGGTAGTGTTGATGCCAAAGGCAGCGTGGCGACTCAGATAATTGCCGTAGAATCTCTCTTGGAAGAATCTAAAATCGGTGAAGGAGATGTTGCGCTTCTCTTTGTAGTAGGAGAGGAGGAGGACAGTGCTGGAATGTTAGCTGCTAACGCTCTCGGACTATCTTGGGAGGCTGTTATTTTTGGAGAGCCTACAGAGCTCAAGCTTGGTAGCGGCCATAAGGGGGGTATAGGTATTACTATTAAGGCTAGAGGCAAGGCTGGTCATTCAGGATATCCTGAGCTGGGCAAGAATGCTATTGATATGCTCATTCGAGCACTTTCTTCGTTAAACGAGTTAGAATTACCACGGAGCGAGAGGTATGGAGATACGACCATTAATCTAGGCACTATCAATGGCGGAGTTGCAGCGAACGTCATTGCTGAAGAGGCTATTGCATCATTGACAGTTAGGATTGCAGCTGGGAGCCCAGAATCGATAAAAGAGATGGTTGAGACGGCTATATATAAAGCATCTCCTGAAGTAGAGATAGATTACACGTTGGGTATAGGACCTGTCCCCTTAGATCATGATATTGATGGTGAGTTCTCAGAAATATATAGTGGGAGCTACTATTAATGTATTCATAGGATTTGAGACCATCGTGCTCAACTATGGGACAGATATTCCGAGTTTGGATGGTAATCACAAGAGATATCTCTATGGTCCCGGAAGTATCCATGTTGCCCATTCCGACCACGAGAGTGTCAAGATTTCGGACTTGAAGACCGCAGTGGAGGGTTACAAAGTTCTTATCATGGAATCTCTAAAAAGGAAGCCTAGTATATGAATATCTCCGCTTTGTTCTCACTTCAGACCTAAATTTAAGTACTATGGGGTTAGATATCACCATCTTTGAAATTACCGATGCTTCTGTAAATTCTTCAACAGCTATATCTATCCCATACCCTTTCCAATCTCAAGATATTCCTATCAATTGAATACTATATACTATCAAAGTAAGCCAGTCTCAAAGGCTACATCCAGCAAGAGGAAAATTCACTAGTACGGAGGGAAAGTCATATAAAAGCGTCGATTCCGCACACGAAATTTCATTATTTTCCCCTCAAACAGGCCCGACATATCAGACACGCATATTTACCGCAAACACTCTCGATTCATTCACGGACTCACACAAAAAAACACAGCACTAACAAACAGTCATATTCTGTGCTGCCACGGAGAACACCAGAGGGAGTTACGTATATATTATACATATCGTACACAACTAGAGCAAAAACTTCCTNAAAAACCTCCTAGTCATTGACCGGAAAGGAAAAAATCGACAGCGAATATATACAGAAACGACAAAAAAAAAAGGTCAGTACTAAAATAAAGAATGAAAAAGGTTCATTTTCCCCGTTCCCCCTCACACATTTAACCCCATCGCAAGTTGTTGTCCCGTGTTTTCGGTTCTTGAATAAATCTTTTGCGGGAAATGGGG